>VYZQ01054023.1:1632-16931 GCA_013400655.1 Mystacornis crossleyi | reverse complement strand
TAAAACCTAAGGCATCATGGGAACTAGATATTGTGTATAACAGCTTTTGCTGTGGTTCTGAATGCTACATGATTCATTGCTGTAGCTATCATAATATTAGTAACTAGGTGTCCAAGTCTGGATTAGATCACTGTTGTGTTAGATGCTCAAACAACAGAGTTGTTCCAGACCCCAAGGAGCTTACAGTCAAGTCACCACAGAAACATGGAGCAGTAAGCAGCCAGAAAGCACACACTGGTAAGACCATATTTGCCAGTGTAATTAGTACCTTAGGGACTCCATAGTTCATGCTGGGAAGTTGTAGATAGAAAACCATCCTCATAGGATATGCAGCCTGCAAGGGATCAAATCCTATTTTACTTGGGGAGGTTTCAATTTAAAATCCAGTATATAGTGAGTTGTAAAATACAGGAGGTCAGCTTCACCTCTTGTTCATCTCTGCTGTTTTCATATGTTTTCCATTGGGAATGCTGTTTTCCCTAATACAGCAGAAGTCTAGTTAGTAATGCAGCTCTGTTTCTGCATATTTCTCACTGTAACAAGTAACAGAAATGGACAAAATAGTTCAGCTCCATTTAAAACAAATGTAAATGTTGGCCTTAGAACAGAATTGGACCACCCTGCATCCCTTTTTTCCCCCTAGGGTCTGAATGTTTAGATAACTGGATTCCAGCTGTCAGTAAAGCCCCCAAGTAAAGATGAGAAAACCTATTTCTTTCTGGCCTGAGTGAGGAAGATTTGGTAAAGTCATGAAAGTGTCTTCTCTTGCAGTCTGAAATGTATCTAGACCTTCCAGAGTAAATCTGTACTTTGAAATGCCTGATGTCAGGAATTTCTCTTGGTTTGAGGTCAACTCAGTGTTGGAAATAGTATTGCCAATTGAACTGTTTTACAAACTAAAATAATGGGTATTATTTGTCAGTGTGGGGTGGCATCCAGTGTTGGCTCTCTACGTAGAGCTTGTGATGTTTATCACTACTTTACATAAAATCTCTACCCCAACTCTCCAACCCCTGTATTCCCTTCCTGTGGTACCATGTACCGCTAGTTTTCTCATCTTCTGGGTTCCCTTTGGAAGATTCACACACTCTGCTGTGATCTCTCAGATTGCCAACATTTGATTATTCCTTGCATACCCAATTTGCCTTACCTGCATTGTTTTTCCTCATTCTTCACTGAATTATCTCCATTTACTCCTTGGACCTTTGGGATCTCCTGACTTACTCTGCATTTTCTCAGCAACTTTCTATGTCCTCTCTGCAGTGACTTCTCCCTCTCTCTGTAGGTTAACCAGCATCTGTTTCATCCTTTACGTGTCTGTACTTAGACAGTTAATTCAGCCAGAAAGAGTATATGCTGTGGCTGCGTGTGAGCTCCACATCTGCTGAGCAGACCACCAGGACACTGCCAGAAAGGGGAAATACAATCTGAGTTCTTCTCCTTGTTTTCTTCCTTCATAGAGGCATTTATCCTCTCTCTCTCTTATCCATCTGTGGATTTCCTAAGGTGGTAGGTAAGAGCTTAGAATCTTCTGTCAAACATGGTAGAAATTGGCCAGTGTGATTGACAATTACGAGTGTGGATAGACACAGCAGACAGGCAGAGACAGGAAACAGGAGCACAAATAGTGTAAGAGAATTAGGGAATTTGTGGGTTGCTTGTGTGTTCACATATCTTCAGCTAAGGTGACCAGAAGAATCAAGCAGGCGGTTTACAATACTGGTTTAACGTCAGGGAGAAATCTGAAGGACATGTTATGTATATATGGAGGCAGATTGATATCGGGGACTTGACGCATACCTTGTGATTTATGTTGTCTTAAATGAATTCTGACACTACATTGTGTCACAATTTTAATTCCTACCAAAGACAGTTCTTTGTACAAGTATTTTCAGAAATGAGCATCCATCGGAAGAAGAAAGGCAGCAAGCTTTATATAGATTCCTGGAGGAAAGATGTGGGAAGTGCTGTGGAGCATCTGTGAAGGAAGTCATTTAGAGACAACCCAGTTGTCAGGCCAGCAGGCCTATGGAGTTGAAATAAGAATCTGCATTTTTGTTTGTTTTTATGATAATACCAACAGCAAGGATTCCTTAATGTAGTTTGTAGGCTTCAACCTTCATCAGAGACTTCACATCCAAATTTTAAACTGGCTATTCTTGGTAGTCCTGGGTGATGAATCAAGAGTTTTAAGGAATCAAGGTCCCTTTCAGCAGCACTGGAGGCCTGAGCTGAGTTTTGAGGCACCCAGGGACTGGAGCTGTTTGATAGCCGGAGCTCAGGGCAGCCTTTGTCCCCAGAGCTGTCAAGCAGCCACATGGTGCCCCAGATCCCTCTGTTTCCCATGCGTGCTCTGTAGGGCTCTCAGGCTGTGATGTCAGTGGTCAGTTTGCAGTCCTTCCTTTTGAGCCTCCTTTTTGTGGCTTCATGTTTGTCATGCTGCCTTCAGACAGATGCTGTGTCCGATAAATGTCCTTCCTTGAGCAAAACTTCCTGAAATCTGGATCCGAAGGGTTTGGTTGGGAGCCAGAGCATCCTTGCACATGTGGAAGAGACAGCCCTTGCCCTGAAGGGTTTGCAGCACAAATAGGCAAGTTATACACTGTGTAAATATCGTAATAGATGTTTTACAGCTGGGAGAACTGAGGCATGGGCTTGTTTATTCATAAGTTCAAGGTAATATGCCAGGTGAGCAGCAGAGGCCTGGACTGATTCTCATCTTGGATCTCAGTGCCACTGAGAAACTGTAAAACTGCTCTGCCTTTCTAAAGATCCTCGTGATTGTAGGAATATCTGTATTACACCACAATTGTAGGAGGAAGAAAACCTCTTTTTGAGTGAAATAATCTTGAAGGCACTTCCATTGATGAATGAAATTCTTCATCCTTTGGTCAACTTTAGTAAATTCTGTGCAGGTAATGCCTAATGGAAGAAGACAAATTACCAGAAAATAATAAATTAACAATAATCCATAGAAGAGGTGAAACAATCATGGTCTCAGCAGTCTATAGATAATAAGAGGGAAATCTCTTTATTTAAAGTTTCTAATGTTACTGATCTCCTGGTAAATCCATGCCTATGAAGGGTAAGTCAAGCTTTTCCTTGAACACAGTGGGTTTTTGTCAGTGGGAGGTTTGGATGATCATAAGCATTATTCTTCTTCTATTTACAGTTCTATAGGGGCATGATCACAGAGTCATTGCAATTAGCAGAAAGAGAGAAGGAAAGGAGGAAAAACAATAGAAAATTATGCATTGAGCCTGGGCTGTCTGAGCTGGTTCTGCTGGCCTAAACTGGCACACACCCTGTGTTGTGGGTCATCGGCATGAAAACAGGTTGCACGGAGCTCAGCCATGGCTAATGTCATTCTGATTGTTCTGCATGTACCAGCTCAGTCCTCTTCTCATATCTCTTTGCATCATGTCTCACCCTCTGGTATGATACGCCCGTGGTCTTCAGAGTATATAGGGCTTTTTCTCATGTTTTGCCTGTGTGGTGTACAACCCATGGAAGCTGGTGGGAGTCAGTTCTGGATGTGTGCAGGAGCAGGAAGTGGTTGACATGGAAGCTCCAGACAGTCAGTGGGTACAGATTTGGAGGTGGGGTAAGTCAAGGCCGTTTTCTTGACCTCGGTGAAATTACCCAGTGATAGATGCTCCTTAGAATTCTTCCCCAAAATATGACTGACAGTGATCTAAAAAAATCTCCTTTAGGATCTTGCTGAATGGGGGTTATGACACTCTCCACATCGGATGTTCTAAGTTCAAGCAAATACACTTATATTTTTTTGCATGGCTGAAAGCCTCTGGTGTCACTGGAATATGTTTGTGCCTCCCCCAGCCTAGGTGGTACAATCTCCCCATGCAGCCTGTGCGATTCAGATAGGACATCTCCATCTTTTAGGGTATCTCCTGCTATTGGTGCATGTGTTTGTTCCCTCCTCTGGTGAAACCCTTTATCATCTGTGATGCTTAACTCATGACAGGTGAAAGTACAGCTGCAAGTGCACACATTACACCTAACATTCAAAATGGAGAGACCAACTATTGATGTTGTGTAAAGATGCAAGTGAAGAACTGGGAACCTGCCTGCTCCACTGAAGGTGTATCAAAAGTCTATTTTATCCCCCTTGTTTCAACTCAGTTTACATTTTCCTTTTGAGAAGGTGGTATCCAGGGTTTCTGGCATAGTTCATGTTCATGCCATCTCTCTCTGCCTGATAGATTTTTCCTCATGAAGCTGCTGATTTTGAAGCCTGAAGGATTCCTAGTACTCCAGTATGGACAGTGTTGTGGAGAGGGTGATTGATCTTTCATGGGGAAATTAATTCTGTTCTCACCTTCAATGAGATACAGTCTAGCTGGTCTCTTAGTTTCCCTGCTGTGGAGGAGTAGATGCAACTTTTAAGAGACAGCTCTGTGACATGACTCCTTTTGAGTAACTGGCTAGTAAGTTGTTCTGATCAGAGGTGTGAAACTCTTCCCTCTTTCTTGCCCACCACTGCCTGCAGTCCATTCCTACAGTCTGCAGCAGTTGTGGCATTTAACACATACACTGCTGACCAAGCTGCTTGGTGTGATTTATTACTGGCTTTTGTTTCAGCCACAGTCTAAGTCTCTGATTTGACATGGCTGAAGGCTTGGGGTGCAAACTCTGGCTTCTAGTCAGACTGCAGGAATGCAGCATCCATGCCTATTAATCCGAACATAAGACTGTAAATTAGAAAAAAAACAAAACAAAACAAAACAAAACAAAAAACCAACAACAACAAAAAAAACCCCAACAAAAACACAACAAAAAACCAACAACCCCCCCCAAAAAAACCTACAAACAGCCAAGAACCCTAGAAGATGCAGTGCTATCACTTGAGTTTCTAGAAGTATATATACATAAAAATCAGCATAAATTTATAGAGCTAACAAATTGGTAGGATGAAGGGGAAAGCTGAGTGTTTCGTAGCTTTGATTTATCTCAGATATCAACAAAAAACCTTTTTGTCCTGGGTGGTTCTCAGAGTTGCCCTCACATTTAACGTACTTGTAATTGTCTGGTTTTCAAATCAAATCTTGTATCATGGTGCAGAACATGTATGTGTGCTTTATCTTCCTTGAATGGAATATTGTATAAAAGTACTGGACAACAACCAGTCAGCTAAATTTTTTCCAGAATAAAGTATTCAGCAAAATATATCTCTCTGGGTATCTCTGCTGCCTCTTACTGCAGAAAGCTGGGGAGCTTGTGAGAATGCTGCAATGCAGCAAGTGTACTACCACTGATTAAAATTAGATTTTTTTGTTTTCTTTTGTTGTTGTTTTTACCCCCTTTCTGCGAGCTTGTGGGTGGCATTTTAATCGAGTTCTCATGGTAACAAATATAATTTAAAAGCATCAAAGCCTACAAAATTAGGCTTTTTTTCTCTCTGTGCTTGAGGTGGGTGTTCAAGTCATTACAACTGCAGTGATGCCAGTTATTTCAGGGTTTCTGGTGCAGAGTTGACAAGGAAAGTAAAATGGAAGCAGGTGTTGCTAAATGCAGAAAACATTCATCATCTTTTTACCAGGTTCTATTGTTGCCCTTTCTGTAAAGAGAGGGCAGTTAAAGGAATGTGTAATGTTCTCCTTACGTTGCTATTTCGTTCTTTTAGATTCCAGCATTACAGTTATGCCATGTTTGTAATTCCTGGGAGAGGTAGTTTTATTGACTGATGTTTTGGTTCACTATTGCAAACATGAGCCCCCATCAAAGCACACGTGAAAATGCTTGCGAAACTGTGGAATTCTGTGTGGAGTTATTGTGTATTTCTGCATGTAGGAAAAGATGAAGATAAAAACAGCAAGAAGGGGTTAAAATGAAATCATGAAGGATCATCTTTGAATGCCTCATCTCCCGTTAATGAATTGATCTTGGAAACACTAGATGACTAAAACATGCTGACTCATGGAGGTCAGTTCATTGTCTCTAGTGCTTTGCTACGTGTGATGTAAATGTGTTCAGTTGTGTTTGATGCTGTATTGCACACAATAATTTTATAGTGCCATGTATTTGCAGTCCTGCAAATAGTCAGTGACCAAGGTAATGCAGGTCAGTAATCCTGTGGGGGTGTTGGAAAGTTTAAGATACAGCTCACTCTTAACTGCTGAGGAAAAGAACTTGATTTACCATGAGAAATTGTACTGGGTATATCCAGCTCTTAAGTACAGGAAGTTCCATTTTGTGTGGTGTGGTTTGGTCGTTTTGGTTTTTGGGGGGTTTTTTGTTTGGTTTGGTTTGGCTTGGCTTTGGTTGTTTTTTGGTTTGTTTTTTTGTGTTGTGAGGGGTTTTTTTGCTACTACAGCCTGCTTAAAGGACATGAACAGTGAAGGATTGAAGTATTTAACAGTGTAACACCCCAAATATCCTTACCTGGCTTACTTGCAGAGGAATTACAACCTTGTCTCAGGAGCTGTGTGTCAGGGATTGTTGATGCATGTTGGTGATTTCCCAGCATAGACATGCCTGGCTCTGTCTGTAGGACCAAGCCCACTCCTCCAGAGAAGTGTTGAAAGTAGGATTTTCAGAAACACCGCGATTGCCAGTAAGACAGAATGCTGCACTTAGGGATTGGGAAAGGGACATCTTGGCTATGGAGAAGAAAGCTCTCCTTTTCCTTCCTGGCTTTCCACACAGGTTTGCACATCTGTTTTGCAGCAAGCCAAGTGTGGACACACTTCCTCCTGCTCAAGAAAATGTCGAGTGCTTAGACTTCTTCCTGCCAAGGGACTGGCTATTCATTTTATTGTATAAAAGTCCAGTTCTGCCCTTTCATACCTAATTTGGCTTTAATTAACACTTCACAATGATTTGCAGAGATGGGGACTTTAATGTATATTCTATACCATGGCTACAGCACTGGGCTTTCCTGCTGCCCCTGTTCTTACGATTGTGTTCTTATGATCAGGCAGTTGCTGAAATGGAAAAATGAATGTTGGGAGTTAAATTGCAATGAATTTTTTAATCTAGATTTTGAAGAAGGGGTGGAGTGAGAAGTGTTCTTGTCCCATGTCTTTAGAGTATTTTCCCTGACTGTTTTTTATACCATTGACTGAGAATTAGTCTGGGAATTTGAGCAGAAGACTTTGAATGCTGCACTGATTGTGCCTTATGTCAGCTCTTTCTGTTCCTTTCTGGCTGCAGAAGATTGTTCTGGCGTGATAAGGAGAGCTTTGGGCAGTGTTCATAAATCTTCCTGTTGTCTTTGGAAATCTTTCACATTAAATCCTCCTGAGATTTTGAACAGGTAAATCAGTAGAGAAAGCAGTAAAAGGTCAAGAGCCAAAGAAAATATAGCCATGTTGGGTTTCATGCTAGGGAACAAAGAGAGCAGTGAAATATTAACTATATGGAGAGAACTGATTATACAGTAACTTCCTGTCACCTTTGTTTCATTAAGTATTGATAGAAACCTTCTATTTAAAAGCATGCCTTAGTAGTTCCTTGCTGTGGCTAAAGGAAGAATACCACCTGCATTTCAGAAGCTGCAGGTGGTTATGAGCAATGGTCCTTGGAAGCTGTACAACAAAGTGAAGTGCACTGCATTCTTCAAAGCAGCGTATCATTTGAATGGTTGATATCTGAAACATCAACTGTATTTTTAAATGGTAAATTTCTTTCACTGATCGTGGGCTTTATGTCGATATAATGAAGTGGGTATTGTAGTCTTTATTCACCTGATGTTAACAGTATGCACTTCACAAGTAAAGCCCTCTAAACTGATTAGAAATTTGAAGAAAATTGAAATGTCTTGAGGAGTGCAAAATTTGCTTCAAGAAAAATGTCCTGACTTTTTTCATATTCACAGAGGAACACTGACAAAGCACCAGAGTAAATCCTCTCTGAAAATCTTTGCCAATTGGCATGCACACAGTAGGGTTTGATCCTAGCAGTGCTTCAGGAAAAGGAGCTTTTAGGATTTCATTATTCTAGTTTCTGCTGCAGCCCCACGCATGTAAAGTGTTTCAAACTGGAAACAGCTAAAAGAACAGCAGCAAAGTCTTTCTTTTTATAATATGTAAGTATTCTGTAAAAAAAAAAAAAGTGATTTTCATAGTTTCTTTGGTTCTGGCAGTGCATAGGTAGGGTACCCACTGATGCTGGGAAATAGTTCAGTATTCTACCCTGTAAAAACGCCTCCAAATGCCACATCAGCCTAATAAAGCGCAAACATCAGGTGTGGGGTGGGAGGGAACTATGACAGTTTGTGAAGTGATCAGGTAGTCTCTATCCCTGAACCTGTGTCTTCATCTGTGTTTTCATAGCCGTAGGGGTGTTTCAGAGATTGGTGTGAGGCTGGACATGGTCTGCATGCTAAGGCGCATCTTCTCGTGTGCCTAGGGAGGGGATAAGAGGAGTGAGACTGAAGAGACACACATGGGCACAGGTGCAGTTAGTTTGTATCTTACTGAATTTACTGCCTGTTTATTCATGGGTGCAATCTCACAGTTTTGAAGGGGTATCCAACATTTGATGGGGGATCTTTTGTTTCACATGGTACAAGTCTTAGATGCAGGGAAAGCAATGGTGGTTTATTGCTTCTGATCATTTTCGGAGGTGGGGAGGTCTCTGGACTTCAGAACCAGCTGTCCTGCTGTTCTGCATGGGGTCTGTTGCACAGCTGTTAGGAGCCTCAGTGTGACTTTCTGTGCTACAGCCTGGGCACTGTCCAAGACAAACTTCATGTCAGGGCTCAGGCTGCATAAATTCAGGTCATTTTGCACCTTTGAGACTGGATCTGGGGCAAGTATCTTGCTGCCTGTTTCTCAGCACTGGCTTGCTGAGAGATTAGGGGGAGGCCTTGGCATGTTGTGCCCCTTTTCACGGCCGGGACCTGCCTGGGGACAGCTGTGGCTCACACAATTCGTGGTGGCAGCACCAGAGGAAAAGACCAGAGATTATGGAATCCACAACAGGAGACATGAACACTGCATTACTCTCAGCAAGAGGGGCCAAGAGAGTCCAAAACCATTCCCTTTGCACTTCCAGAATTTAAGTTGACTCTTCCCCAGAGCCATTCCAGCAGCACCAGGAGTTTGGACAGGAATAGAGCCCAGATCTAAGTAGCAGGCAGCACTCTGCTGATGAAGAGTATATAGGAAAGCCTTGAGATGCCTTTGTTGGGAGTTCTTAGCTGTCCCCTGACTGAACCTGTACTTTCTTACAGGGGATACAAAGAGGAGTTGTCTGACTCTTCTGAAGAGTCTTTGCAGATCTCTTTACTCTTTATGCTTCAAATCAGACAATCAGACTCTGGCCTGCAGTACAGTCACTGCATGACTTGCCATCCCTATGGATATGGCAATCCTATCTGCTCATGCGTCTCTGAGCATAACATGCACATCCCCTCCCATGTTTTCTGATCAGGGTGTTGCAGGTGACGCCACCAGCTGAGGTGGCTTGTTACTTTCCATTATTAGGCCCTGTTTCTATTTCCACTTTGCCAAACTTTTTGTAGCTTAGGTTGCAGTTTTCCTCTCTGGCAGTCAGACTTGTATTGCTGTCTTATGCACGTTTTCGCCCAAGCTGCCCTTTCCTGGAGCAAAGCTGCCTTCCTGGGCTGCTTCGAGGAATCCAGGTTTGCTGTTTTAACTCAAGTTAAAACTTGCCTGTGAAGTTCTTTAATGACCTGAATATTGAGGAGGGGATAACACATCTTTTCAACATTTGTTATCAGGAGAAACTGGCTAGAGCCTCTGCTGCTTCCTACCTCCCTGAGCCTGACCAGCCTGATATATGTCATGTCATATCATGTGAGTGGGGGGAAAAAAAATGAATTAGCTCCCTCTCCTTTGCTTATGGTCCCTGGAAGAGGAGAAGAAAGTATGTGCTTTAAAAATCAGAGGAAACCAAAGTTAGAAAACATGGCCAAGAACTTGTGGAAGCAGGGACTGAAGGGCAGAAGAGACAACTTTGATTAAAGATGTGTGGGGAAAGGTGAGGATGGGAAAGCAGTGAAATAGAGGCAGGTTATAGAGAGGGGCTGAATGGGAGAGAAGTCTAGGAAGGAAAACTGGAAGTTAGTAAAGGAACGGGAATGAGGAAACTGCTGCTTGGAATGAAACCGGCAGGAGAGGACCTGGATGTGCACATCAGTGTGGGAAGGATAACGCTTACAAAGTCTGCAGTGGTGAAAGCTGCAGTCTGGACAGCAAACATGGACAGGCCCTGGGTGAGAGACTGAAGCCAGTGGTGCAATGGCGGGGCAGCTGGTCCAATAGGTACTGGCATAATTTAGATACAGGGAATGGGAAGAATAAAATATGTTTCTTGAACTAGGCAGTAGCCAACTTATGCAGAAGGAGATCCAGTTAGGATTATGCAGTTATCCCTCTCTTCTTTCACAGCTCAACTCCTGAGGTCTAACTGTGGAACTTTAATGGCATTTCAAATAGCTTTGAATGTGTGATAGATGTTGACACAGCTCTAGACAACGTCCAGTTTGTGACAGTTACTTGTTTTGCTCCTTTTGCATTATTGGCAGTTTTTAGTATACTCTATCAACAAAAGCAAAACAAAACTTTCCATTCCTAAACAAATAAAGTTAAGCACTACCCAGATGTGTATATTCAAACTGGATTTTGTTGCTGCCTCATAGATAGTGACTTATTCTGTAAGTTTTATGCCTTGAGCTTTCAGAAATACACTACTGTTCATTGTGAAGCCCTGCAGAAGTCTACCAGTAGTACTTAGCAAGCCATAAAAATCGACCTGATTTGTGGGAACCACAGAAGAATGCAAGGAGACATTTCTGTTCAAGGACCTGGGAACAAAAGCACGTGGTTACTGACCCAGTCATGTCAGAGCTAAATTTTGAGGGAATCCCAAGTGGTAAGTGTTCTGCAGTCTGAATACTGCCTATTCATTCAGCCCTTCTAGCAGAGTGAATGAATCATCTTTTCAACCAGAGACAGCCCCTCTGAGTCAGAATCAAGGTCATTGGTGGGACATGTGTTTCAGACTGCTTGCCTTACATGAAAAAGAAAATATACAAGACTTTGGTTATGCTGTTGGAGCTTTGAGCCTCTCAGCTATAAAACATTTACACACACTATCTCATCAGACCTCTTTACAAGTGGTGGCTCTGGATACATAACCAGGTCCTTCTAGAAGGGCCATTTGTCTTCCTTGTTGCTCATGTGCTATTCCTCTTCAGCAGCACCCCTACTGCAGAGCACTTTTCTTAGCTGATTTTCCTGGTGATATCCCCCACCCTATAATTACCTCAGTGTCACTGTAGTCACCTCAGTGCTGCCTCTAGATTTCTAACATGAGGTGATCATGTTGATTCCACAGAATGAGTTGAAAATGGGCAGTCCATTTTCAATGGATATGGAAGAGCACATGTCTGGGATTAGTGTTGTGTTTCAGTTAGAAACTTACCAGACCAACAAAGCTGTTCATTTGCTAGAGCCTGCATGATCAATAGGTGCTTTTCATTTGCAGAGCAATAGTCTATGTCATACAGTGTATTTTCATTAGAAGTTGTTAAACATTGTGATGCTCAGAGAGGGGATGTGACATTTCATCACACTTAATGGCCTTTAAAAATGAATGACAACCAAAAAAGTCAATATTAAAATAACAAACAAAGTCTCTAATCCATGTTAGAGCTACATATTATTTATGTCATAAAAACATTGCTTTCCCCAAAAAGGCTCTCAGATTGAGAATCCATGGGAAAAACAATGAAAGGAAAATTCAGCAATTTGCTTTTGAACCTATGTAAAATTCCATCATGCACCACCTGCTGCGCAGTGTAATTCCGTACAGTGGGAAGAATCACCAATCACCGCTGTATTTATTTGCAGGGAGCCTGTCACTAGCGGACTCTGTTTGATGCACTGTAGCTCTTTGTAGAGAGAGGATTGTTTGTTTTCTCTTCTCTGCTTATCTTCTCCCTGCACACTTGCGTGCATTTTTATAAACATTTATCCCATTCCCTTCTTTCCCAGGATGAAGTTAGCATGTCTAGTCATTCCTTTCACAGAAGCTTCTCCAGATCTTTGATCATACTTGTTGAGCTCTCTGTACCTTTTCCATGTCTACTTTATTTCATTTATGATTAATAATTAATGTTTTCAGGCATCCTAAACAAACATCAACGTTAGCGCTGCTGACAGACTTTGCAAAAGGAAGTGTACAGAGAAATTCAATATGAATCCAGGATCCAGGTTTCAAGAATGACATCAGAAGCCCTCGAGCATGTGTGAATATTCTGTGTCCATCAGTGCTCTGCATTGTATCTGTTGTACTTTTTGTGTCTTGGCCTTTTAGTGGAAATCTCTGACTGCGGTCTGTGGAAGGACACAGATAGGCTACTTTCCTTGTCCAGACAGTCATCTCTGGGATACCTTCCGTGTGTAGTACTAAGTACGGGAAAGAGCATGATGATGTGGATCCTCATAGGCACCCAGCTCCAGTGGAAATGACCAGAACTGTGTCACTTGATAGAGACTGCATTGGGAAATGCAGATGTTTGGCTTAAGTGCTGTAGAGCTCCTTGCTTCTTCATGTAAAGCAGCTTATGCTGGCCACTGCTCATGGCAGGAGTCTAGACTGGATGGATTGATTGGAGATCAACCTAGCTTTCCTCCTTCCCACCGTCTGTCTGTATTAAAACAACACACGCTGTCCCCTGACTTGGGGTTTTTCCAAACCTTTTCCTCAGTCAATATGTTCATCACTCACATCTTACCGTTCTTGACACACTGTTTCTTCATCCAATGCAGCTTTCTTACCTTTCTATACTCACTGGCCCTGGGCTTGTTCTGTACCTCCCACAAACTCATTCCCTCTTCATCTTATCCCAGGAGCATGCCACTGACTTCACATTCATCAGCTTCTTGGCACTGGGTGGCAAGAAAAGGGGTGGCAGCAGAGCAACATTAAACTCAGCCTGTAGCAAGAATCAGGTACTTGCACACAGCCACGGGAGCTTAGGGAGGAAACGAGTTTCTGGAATAGGTCTCTGCTGTGACAGCAAATCCTGCAATTAAGATTTCAGAAAGACTGACTCAGTGACTTGGTTCCTGCTCATGCTTTAGATACCTTAATTTTCTAAGTTCAAAAACCCAAGAAATTAAAAATTAAACTTTTAAAATATCACTGCAGTTAAAGTACAGGCTGGGGCATATATACTCCTCTTTCACTTTCAGTGCACTTTCCAAGAGCTTAATTGAAACACTTTTGAAGGAAAAACCTCCTCTGAAAGCAAGAGCTGCAAAATCAGCTTCTGTGGCTCCAACTTCCTTCAATACTGTCTCTGATCTCCCTGCCCTCTTGTCTCTCTGCCTGGACAGGCTAGAGAGTGACTACCTGCTTTATTTTCTTTTGTAGGTTGTCTGAGTAAGTATTTGGCAGGGTAAACCTACCACATGAAAATTATATCCCAAATATTGTGATTTTACTGTCTAGAGCATTTAGAGCACACAAGATTTCTGCATATTCTCATTTTGAGATAGGGAGAGATTATTTTATTTGCCAGAGTATACAGTCATGGGTCATACAAGTGGGTGGCTGAGTGTGGGTTGACGGCGTATTTTTAAGTCATACAAGTATAAGGCTATATTTAATTTAAAAGAAGTCCTTTATTTGTAACATCATTAGTTAGAAAATAGTATGAAGGGATGAAATAATCCTACCACTTCTGACCAAGGCTTTGCCGTACAACAGTCACTATTCAGGCATTCCCTCGGAAAGAAAATTCTAGCACTAGCTAATCCATGCCAAGTTTGCTGTAAATATAGAACCAAGCCGAATTTGTGAAAAACCTCTTTCCTGATCAGTTTTCCAATGCTTTGTCTCCTTATTTCTATTTATTTATTTACAGTTAGAAGCTTCGTGCCGCAGCTAAAAGCTTTGACTCCTGTTGGCTATAATGGGTTCCTGGGCTGTCTAAGGTTTCCTGACCATGAAACTGAGAATCAAAGCCACTTGAGTGAGTCTGGGTGGAGGGACCTGGGCACCAGCTTTCTTCTGCCTGATGCTCTTTTTCAGCATGAATAAATAATGTCTCTGGTAGGCAATGCAATGCTTTTACCTTACTGTGTGCTTGGCATGATTGCCTGATGTGTCTGACTGTTAGGAAGTGAAGCTCGAAGAATAATCTGCTGCCACTGACTTGAGGAGGAAACCTCTTTCACATGAGCAAGAATTTTTACCCAAACAAGATGAAGCATGGCCTTGAAGATCCTTTCCTGTTATCACCTTCATACTTCATTTTAGCATCATCATCTTTATGCTGCTTGTTCAGTTATGAAACAATTGACCATATTCCTTTAAGTCAGCATATGGAAGGAAAGAATTAAGTTAGGATGGCAACTAGATCAGGAACTCCATCCCTGGATCCCCTTTTGGGTTCATGGCTTTGGAGAGGGTGCAGAGAGCTATGTTTCAGAATTCTACTGTAGGCTGGTTCTCCTGTGTGTATTTAGAGGGAAGAATCTGCCAGAAATTAGCCCAGAACATACGTTTTACCATTTGTAGTAGCTGACATGATGATGTTCACAAAGATAGCATCTGGGTTTTTTCAAAGATTGTGTTGTAGCAGGGGTAGAATTAGTTTTCAAAGGTAGGTGAGACCTCTGAAAAACCAAAATATGCAGACACATTTATAGAGGCAGCATTTTTTTAATTAATAATTAAAAGCTCACTGAATAAAGTCAAGATCATGTGTAAATGTGTCATGGTTGATGAGATCTTGGTGAAACCAGAAGAAATAAAGGTTGTGTCAATAAGTTATGTATGCAGAGAAGGCAAAGACATACCAGTGTAGTTAAAGTGTTATTCACAGAATTCACAGAATATCTGAGTTGGAAGAGATCTTCAAGATCATCAAGTCCAACACATGTCCTAACACCTCAATTAGATCATGGCACTGAGTGCCATATCCAGTCTTTTTAAACACATCCAAGGATGGTGACTCCACCACCTCCCCAGGAAGTCCATTCCAGTACTTTATCACCCTTTCTGTAAAAAACTTTTTCCTAATATTCAGCCTATATTTCCCTTGACGCAGCTTGAGACTGTGTCCTCTCGTTCTGTCAGCTACTGCCTGGTGAAAGAGGTCAACCCCCACCTGACTACAACTACCCTTCAGGAAGTTGTAGACAGTGATAAGGTCACCTCTGAGTCTCCTTTTCTCCAGGCTAAGCAACCCCAACTCCCTCAGTCGTTCTCAGAGGGCTTGTGTTCCAGGCCCCTCACCAGCCTGGTTGCCCTCCTCTGGACAGGCTCAAGCGTCTCAACATCAACCCTAAACTGAGGGG
>VYZQ01054022.1:0-14957 GCA_013400655.1 Mystacornis crossleyi | reverse complement strand
TGAACATCAAAATATGACACCATTATGGTGGAAATGCTCTTTCCAGTCCTTAAAAAACTGTAGAAACAGTAACAGATACAGACACATTAAAAGAGAAAAGCTTTTACAGAAGCAGCAAATTCTTTTAGGCTCAGGCTAGCCTAGGTTTAGCCCAGTTCACCAAGAAATCTTTCTTGAAGCTCACATAAATCAATTTTAGACAAGATCATGCTAATTTTCATCTTCTTAGCTGTCCAGATATGTTTCATTTATCTCCAAAATGACACTTCATTGTCAAAAGAGATCTCATGAGTATTGTAGCGATGTGCAACTCCCAGCACAGTTAACTGACATCCTACCACACCATTTATGGAGCACTGTCATCTGGAAAACGTTTCTTCCCTACGGTAGTTTACAGCTTATATAGAAGACAAATGGTAAATTTGGAGTGATGGAGACTTTCAAGTAAGAAAGAAACTCAAGGGTCACTTTAATCCCTAGGTCCCTGGGAAACTCAGCTGCCAAGTATCTGTCCTACCCAACAAAGAAAGCCAAAGAAGCCCTACTCCTACGTGTCACTGTCTTTTACCAGTCAAACAGAGCTAAGCTTTAGCTGGATTAAAGCAATACTGCACAAACCACCAGAGACATTTTATCAAACATACCCTTAGACAGCATGGAGACTACCATGGCAGGATCAGATAGGAAAGACAGATCAGTGTATTATGCTTTTGTGTAACCAAAGAGTAGTATGAAGTAGCAGCAAATCATCTGTGTTATTCCTCCACCCTCCTCAGGGAATGCATGTCCCAGTAAATCCAATTTGAGGATCTTTCAAAAAAAACCCATGGAAATCCTGCTTGCTCCTTGCTCTGTTGCCAGTAACAAAACTTGACCTCAAAACCCCCAAACAGCCAGTGGTAACTACAGGACAGTAGTAACCATAACAGGACATAGATTTCTGTCATGTAAAGCCTGCCCTGTACCAATACTGATCAATAAGTTATGTGCTGTGCCTGTCACCTGCATACAGACGCCCACAAGAAGTCAGTGCTGTATTGACAACTTCTGCTGCCACTGTCAAAAGAATGACATGGGACCAAAGACCAAACCAGAGTAGCCACCAGTTAAAAGCCACTCTATTTTGCCAAGAAATGCTCTGTCTCAACTGAGAATGGGAAGACAAGTAGATTATAAGACACAGGCCCTTGTTCTGTGAAACATTATACTGGTAAATACAGGAAAATGTTGTCACTGGAAGGCTGCTCAGGCAAGCACTGCCTCTCTGTTGCACTTGTCTATGTTCATTAAAGCTTGCAGCACAGGATGCTCACTCCAGCTCCTCTCACCAGCATAAATCCCTGCAAAATAAGTTATATTCATAACAGAAAACAAATGAGTAAATTAGGTGACTTCGTTATTTGAGAGGACTGAAGACAATGTTCTAGAACTTCTCAAGGGCATACAAGCTGTAGCCCTGAGCAGAAACAGCCCCAGAAAATTCTACTATTTGGGAGTGTGGGTAGAGTTCGTGGTTTGTCTCACACTTTCCTGAATCCCTCCATTTACTCACTCTCTCTTCTTTCAGTCCCACGTGTAGTGGCTGAGTTCTGGTACTTTGTCCAAGTCTCCCCATCCTGGGAATACCAACCCCATTGGTTCTGGAATCAAAATGACCACACGGCACTTATAACATTTCCAGACAGACATAAATACACAGATTAGTCTTTTCTGCATTTTTCCTCATAAAAACAACAGCAGCTTCGAAGCGTATTGGCACAAGCACTGAGATTAAGTATTGCAACCTGCTATTGTTGGCAGGCTTGCTCTGGCTTCTTCTGCTTTCCCCACCTCCTTGTAATCCTCTCTCCTCTTGGAGAGTAGTTAAATGCTATGTCCATTCATGTCACCACAGAGTAGTTTTGGCAGATGCATGCCCCAAGGCTGGGATGTTTTTACGAGAACCGTTTTCATATTTCACTGTTTGCCTGGCTGATCCTTTATCTGTTCTAACAGTTATACAACTAAACATACTGAACCTTCTGTCAGATGATTACATATTCCATGTTGAATCGCAGGATATGGAAATCCTGCCAAACACAGTCCTGATCTAACTCTGTCAACTTCAGTGCACGGCTAAGAATGAATTCAGACTTTAAACTCCTTTACACTGGTCTTTGAGAAAAAATAGAAGCAAATCATCTGTAACAGGTCTTTGGTTTTGTGCATCTAGGCCTTTCTAGACCTAAAGGCTCCTGTGGATGCCCTTTAGCTATGAGTGATGGGCTTGTATATACCACCCCTCTGCACGGAGGTGTCTACTGAGGGTGTTAGAATCCCACAGTGTAAAGCTGAAAGCATTTTGGTCTAGAAGCAGTGGTTGCCAGGCTCCTAATGAAAAAGATGGCAGCAGATGGAGCCCTTCACTCCTCGCTGTTGACCCCGCAGAGCCAGGAGGGAGGTGGAAGTGAGGGAAGGAGGAACAGAGAGGAGCTCATTTCCCTTCTCCACCTGGCAGCATCCTCCCGGTGCTGCCGGCTCTGGCTGCACAGCTCCCAGCGGGCACGGGCTGCATTCATCTGCTCTTGGTAGAAAAATTCAGGGAATTTTTCATCTTGCATTTAAACATCCCCAAGATCATGAGGCGTTTGGGGTTTTTATGAGGAAGACCTCATTCCTTTTTGAACTCTTGATTCCCTAGAGAACTGCTTCAGGAGGAAAAAACTGATTTTATCTATTTGTCTATCATTCAGCTATTGCTGCTGACTCAAACCATTAATGTAGCCTGAGGGTCTCGGGTGCACCTGATCAGAAGTGAAGCAGACAACAGATGACTGTAGCAAGAGTTCAGGAAGGGATTTTCTCCACAGGAGAATCCTAAGAGAGAATGGACACATAGAAAGAAGGAAAAGCAAATGTACTGTTCCTGTTCTAAAAATAGTTATCAAAGTGTTCTGCAACTTAGATTTCAAGATATTTTTCACAGAATCTCTGAGTCGTCCTATTAATTTTGCCACCTGGACACCTCCCAGACATTTTAGCCAGCTTATCATGTGTTTATCTTATATTTTCAGTGTTGTTACTCTGATCACAGCTGCCAACACACATTCTTTTGTATTAAAAGCAGAGAAGGCCTGTTTATTTATTAGTTTTTTTGTTTCTGTGTTTTGACGAGAGTGGCAATCTCATCTCCTACCAGTGTCAAAACAGCATAAAAGGGACCAAATCAAAGTAAAACTCAGTCATAAAAAGGTGGGAAGGGAAGTTTGCAGCAGGAAAGTTCTTCAAAAGTATCACAGAGAATGGCTGAATAATCGTCCTCAGCATCTCTGGGTGACTCACATACTGAATTTCTAAAAAAAAGTCACGTCCTGTTAATATTAGCATTTCAGTACCTCAGTCCCCAAAGTTGGGGGACCACAGACACATTCTTCTCAAACCATTTTTCCCTGCATGACTTCTGTGCAGCCCCTCGCTATCGCAGCTTCTCTGGGCCCTAACAGCAATTTCTGCTCACAGCAGATTTAATGAGGACTGCATGTTGCTGGCTATTTAGTTGGCTGCAGCTATAATTAGACAGCTGACAAAGACTGGCTGGTTGTGTGCTCTTTTTTTCTGTGATTACATATCACAGTTGGTCTATGTGCAAGACAAAAGATGATTTTTCTTCTTTGTCACTCCCCAAACTCCTCAAGGGAGTTGATAAGAGTACTGGCTGATTTCTGCCACTTACCTCACTACTAGCAAGAGGACATTGCCATCATTTCTAAGCCAAGAAGTGTGTTGAAGTGACATGTAGAGGGATTCAGTCAGTCTCCTGCCTACACCAGCACTTTTCCCTCTTTTTGCAAAAGTGCTGGGGTTCTGGGTAGTTTTTTTTTTTTTTTTTTGGGGGGGGGGGGAATGTAAAAAAAAAATTTAGTTTTTAAACTATGCTTCTTTAATTTTTAAGCTATGCTTCTTGTTTCACGAAAATAGATGATTGAACTGCACCTCCCTGTGCACTGTGATGTCCTCACACAGCAAAGGGAAGCAGTAGAAGGTGGCAATTCTGTCACTACAGCAGGACAGAGAGATGGGGTCAGGCCCATATGAGAAACTGCGGTCATGAAGACGGCCTGACATAGAACTTTCCAATAATATAATTCACCTGAAATATTTCTTGGTTTTACTCAAGTCTTTCTATTTTCCATGCAGAAGACTCAATCTTCCTGTGAAATAAGAGCCTTTAAAGGAAAGAGTCGATGCAAAGGTTTTTAAACATAATGTGATAGTAGAACATTTGTTAGTTTATTAAAATAAACACATTATCTTTGGTAATCACTCACAGTAAAAGCATAGACTCAAAGTCAAGCCAGAACATATATTTTGAGTGAGAAGACAGCATTTCCAAGACAGTTACTTTTCTAATCATAGTTCAGGACCCTACCAGCAACAATAAAACTATCTGTAAAAGTACGTAGAGCCATTCTTCATCTCCAGTTCACTGAGATGAGCAAGCTGAATATTATTACCAAGATAAATGGGTAAAACAAATTCCTGAAAAATAAAGACTGATTTAAAAAAAAAAAAAATCAAGGAAAGACTTCTGATCCCTGGTCTGTGAAATCTCTCAGTGAAGGCAATGGAAATCATACTCATGTTAGGACAAGGTTTCTACCCTACCAAAAAAGGCCATAAACACAGAAAAGTCAGGTGACAGATACTGGAACTACTCATAACCTGAATTTGCTGTGGATAACACCACATCTCTCCAACCAGAACCTGTCCAGAAAAAGATGGAATTTTTATCCCAAGAGAAGCAGAAATCTCCTATAATCTTTGCACTCAAACATACAGAATGGAAAGGTAGCCCCTCTGTAGACACTGGCCAGAAATGGCACTGCTATAGTCTTTATTTCATGGCATCAGAGTGCAGAAGCGGAAGTAAAGCCTACTTTACTTCCTGGCTGCAAGAGGCTGCAAGCAAAGCTTCATCCTAACTATACTGTGACCAACCCAACTCCAGCTGCTACACATTTTCTATCAGGTTGCTTCTGGCAAGCGAACAACAGAAAGTGACTTATTCATTTTAGCAGCTACCACCAATTTCTACCTTTCTTCCTCTGTCAAGAATGCCCTGGCTATTGCTTAGACAGCACATGAACAGCTTTCCCACTGTCTCTCCTGCTTCCTTCCACTGTTCCATAATTCAGCACAGCACCTTGTAACGCTCAGAAATTATACCCCAGGGTATCATTCCTAACACCTTCCCAGCACCCCCCAACAGCTGCCCCCACTTGCCTTTTGGACAGACCTCCTCACAAGTCAAGCGGGTTGGTAAAAATAGTTCTCCCTGTCTACCCCACTTCTGATTCATGGTCCACTTAGGTAACGTCTCTTTCAGCTACATGGAATGGCTGGGGCCTCCTGGACCCCAGGGACATTACATCCTCATAAATAAAGAGATTTATTTACAGATATAAATCAAGACACAACGTTTAGAACATGCTACAGGGAAACAGTAAAATGCAAGGAGAAGGAAAGAAGAATAATCAAAAGTCAAGGATTCTGGCCAAATTCTTCTTAAAATAGCTCTTCCAAGACATAGTGAACATTGTATCAAACTCACACAGGATCTTTGCTTCTTCATGACTCATTTCACTTGAGCTGGAGAGTAACAATTTCCTGCCTAGCCACCGACTCACATGTCTAAGACTAGGTAGATAGAGCTCAACCTGTTGTGATTGATCAGGCCCCTCTTTAGGGTAAACGATGCATTTCATCAAACACTACCATACATCAAGATGTCAGCATCCGGAAAATCATCCTCTTTAACACACACTGACTTTCCTGCACACCCACACACACCCGTGCACACCCAGCCTGGTGGTCAGATCATCACCTGCTAGTCTTAACATGCACACAAGCAATTACAGAGCAGACATCTGTTCAGGATGTTGCTCACTGGATCATCATCTTCACACTGAGATGGCTGCAAGCCTCTGAAGCATTTATGTTCTGACTCTATGCTGTCTACTAGTGCAGGATGGTTTATCTGTAAATGTCCCTCGTGCTGGCACAGCATTCATTGGTGTGAATTATGCTGGTTCTGGTTCAGAGCTAAAGCAGTGATGCTAATGGGGAAAAGACAGCCTTGTGCTGACAAGATGAAGCCCACTTCTTTCAGTTATCGCTAAGTGTGAATTATGGAGTCCTGGGTGGAAGAAGGTTTTGAAGATTTTCCTATAAACAATTAATAAACAGTGTCAATACTATATTCAGTTTGACAAGATAGGCACAGTCTCAGAGAAATCAAATAATTATTTGGAAATTAAAAACAAAACACAGGTCAGTTACAGGGTCTCATCTCAATTATACTAAAGTTTTAAAACATTCCTCAGAATGAATGCCAAAACAAAGTTTGAGTTTTCACTGTGATTTCTGAATACAGACTGACGCAACTCCCTCTGAGGACATTGGTAATATCTTGAGATTGGCCTTAAAGGTAATTAAAAATTAAACTGGACAGTGGTTGCCAAGAGGTGGTAAATGCCCTTTCCAGGTCCCTGGTCCTCTGTCCTGGAATGTTGGTAGCAGAGGAGCACAGCCCTGGCCGTGACACTGTAGAGGTCATCGTGCCCCAGCTTCTGCACCTCTGCACCATCACACAAGTGCCAATTCTTCCTGTGCCCATCCACTAGCAAAAAAAAAAAAAAAAAAAAAAAAAAAAAAAAAAAGGGAAAAAATACATTTAAAATACAATGTGAGCTAGACATTACTCTGGACTTCACCACACCTGACCTCAGGTGGCCATGAATAACTGATGGGTATCCCAGCATCTCCATACATCCAGCCTGATGGCCCCTTGTGAGCTAAGAGCCAGGCAGAGCAGTGTGATTTTCAGGATGGGCTATGCCACGTGTTGAACTTGGACCCCTTCTCTCTGCCACTGTCACTAAATATTGCAAATAAGGGGAGAGGGACTGGGAGGAGAAAGAGAGAGAGACAGAGAGAGAGAGAGAGAGGGAGAACAAGCAGTTTTATCTAATACACACACAACAAAATTTAACTGCACAGTTGTCTGATGCTGNTATTACATGTTCCCTTTTCTTTCAGGAACATTAAACATGATGCTGCACATGATTTTGTTCAGGAGGTCTGCAGATGGCTGCGATGGGGGAAAGTCGGTGGCAAGTACAGACATATGCGCTATGGCAAGTACTCAAAAATGAACTCCTCATTCCCTTCAGCTTGAGGAATGCTGAATTCCAATATTTTGGGGAAATGCAGATCAATAATAGCTAGCAGATTTATTTGGCTGTTGATTTTTCTAGTGCTGGGCCATTAGTCCTGTTGTATTTTTGCTGTTTAAATCGAGAGCAGACCTTTGCAACTAAGTGCCAGCATTTGGTAGCAAGAAAGGCTTTCTTCAAGCAGCTGTCCTCTGAAAAACATGCCGTGGTTTGAAAACGTGGTTGCGAAATGTGGACAATGTGCACAGGAGTTATTAATGTTTGCAAGAAAATGTGCTGCTTCATCTCCGTTATGGTCATTAACCTCAGCTGTGGTTTTGCAAGCAAAGAATTCTGTACTCATTCTTAGAGCTGAGATTTGGATTTCAGAAGCAGAGACATAGGTAATTCCTAGAGTTCCTCTCCCAGCTACAACACAAACATATATAGACACTGGAAAAAGACTTGCCTTTTTCTTAATGGACCTAGCACACAGACTGCAGGAGGAATTTAAAACAGGGGCTTCATGTCAGATGTTTCATATGGACCATATTTCTCATAGTGAAAAGGGAAAAGATACTTTTTTTTTTTTTTAGGGGAGACAATACGCTGTCCAGGAAAACAAAGCAGCCAGCCAGCTCTATGACCATTTGACTGGGAGACAGCTCCAGAGTCAGTCCAGTACTGGCAGTACAGCTAAGCCAGAGTTCTCCTGTAAGCCAGATGACACACTTGGAAAAATATATTCCAGACCTTGTTATCCATCCCCTGCACCTGCCAAATTTGCCCATATGGGACCACAGGTGTTGGCTCAACCCAAGGAGGAAATGGATGAGAAAAGGCAGCAAGATGAAGAGTATCAATATCTCAAGCAGTGAGTATCATCAAGCCAGTGCTGAAGTTGCTACAAGCCAATTTCTGATGAAAGGATTGTGATCTTTAGGCAGCCCAGTCCAAGGAAGAGGGTGTTTTTAAATACCGGCATGCATGGGCAGATATTTAAAAGGCCAACATATAAAATGCCAATCCAGCTTGGGATGCTCCATTTTCACACATGTATGAACACAATAGTTGTCAAACATTTGTGGGCACAGGTGCTGGAAAGCGCAGCCTTCAGCTTTGGTGGCACAGGGCCTCTTTTGGGCAGTTGACCATTAAGTGATTCCCCAAGCACTGTTAATATAACTCTCTTTAGAGTGATGTGAACAGGCCAACGCATTCACCCCAAATTCCAAGCTGCTCCTGTCTGGAAGTTGTATCTCTGTGCTAGTGTAGCAGGGTGCCCAAATGAACCACCACACTGAAAAGCAGGATATACAATCCAGAGAGCACTGCAGTATTAGCATGGCTGTGTGACTTCTGGAGCTGAGACCAAAGGGGCTGAGGGGTCTCTGAACCATGCACATGTAACCAGGGAGGAATTTGTTTAGCACCTGCACAGGTCTGATCTTTCTTCCAGGACAGTGAATTAAAGCAGAGTTGTCCTTGACTAAGTGCAACATACCTGAATTTCAGTTCCAAAGGCTGGCCCCAGGCTGCTGGCTGCAGATGAGTCAAATCCTGAGCAGCACACGGATCGGCTCTATATTTGTCATTGGGAAAAAGCTTGGGAATTTTAGCATCAAAAGTACAAAAGCCCAGACTTGAACAGGAACAGCATCTCTTACACTGCCAGCTTGAGCCATCCAAAAGTTGCAGACAGGTTCCCATACTCATGAACTTGTCTTTAGCTGAAAATCACACTGCAAGATATGATTTTAATAACACATTTGGGGTTGATTGCATTTGCTGTCTAGGGTTTTTTTTACCCCTGGGGTCCACTTCCAAACACTTCCACAACAGGAAGGCTCAGAAACTGTTATTTTATGCTATTTTTCAAAAGAAAGCTGAGGTTCTTATGCAGTCATCTTAACTCCAGGAGCTGTGTTTTTTAAGGCACACACCAAATGTCAAGGGACTCACAATAAAATCTCAAGAATTGGCAAGATTGCCTTTGCTGGCTTTGGGGAATGAGCAGGTTGTTGTTGGAGCCACACATTAGAGGGAGGCACGCTCACATGTTCTTAACCAGTGAACTGTGCACCGAGGTATAATGGCAATCCGCCCAGCACTGACATAGAGCAACAAGAACAGGATGCACAAAATTCCCAGGCCTCCTAAGCTAATGGAGAAGCTTTGTTAGTTTCACTAACAAGGGAACCAATGACATAAACTGTCATAAACATGTTGGGACCATTATATACACAGACACGAGATATATTTAAACTATAAAAACCCATTTAATAACCAAAAAGACAGCTGCGTAATCTGCACATTATACTCACAAAAAGGAAATAAAAGTAAAATGAACTGGAACGTGTGTGTCTGGAGAGAAAAGGGGTGAGAGAGGACTGAAGACCGCTTAGAGGAATCTAGGACCTACTTTAACAGGAAAACACTCCTATCCTTCATTCTCTCTTGCTCTATACAAACTCTATTTTTACAGGGTTTTTTGATTGTTTTTTTAATAGAATTGCACATATACTAACAATGGGACAATTTTCAAGTACAGGGAATAAGCTGGAAGCAGGACTTTATCTTCTCTCTTGATGGTGGAAAACAAATGTGTGCTCATCTCTGTGTCCAAACGATGTGGGTACCATCCCTCAGGATCGCGAGGAGGAGCACAGTGAACGAGTCCTTAACTTTCTTGCCTTGCAGTGCAAACACTGACACACAATATGGCAGAAAAGAAAGGGACTTGCTCTCTTCATCTGTCTCTGCCTTTTGTCTTAAAGGCACTGTAGATTTACGTGCAACAGGAAAACTGACTCAAACGTATTTAACTAGGACTATGCTCACAATGTATTTGGGGTAGGGAGGTTTTTATAAATCATATCATTTATATTTTGCCATTTTTGTGAAGGACAGGTTTAGCTCTATAATAACTCACTGAGGTTTTGTCAGGATCAATTTACATTTGTCAGACGCTCTGCAGTCTTCAAACAAAAGCCATAAAAAACAGCACTGCACCAGTATTTCATCTTTTTAAAGGTTATGATTTATAGCCCATTGAATGGGAAGAAGAGGCAGTAGAGTGTATTTCTCTCCCAGCTGCAAGCACTGATCTTCTCAAGAGAGGAACCAGTGTACAAAACTCAGCAACATGTATCCTTAATACTAAAATAGAGAACGAAAAACCACTACGAGATGCCTAAATGTCTGTATCTAATTTATGGGTAATTTACAATGAAAATAGATGATTTAAAAATGTATACAAATTGTATCCTTGCACATCAAGGCAGATAGATAGTTTAACTACAAAATAATGAACATGAAGTGTCTCTTGTGAGCTGCCAGGTAGACATTTTGATTGTCCAGATTTCATTAAACTCAAACCAGAGAGAGCTTTAAGTCTTCCAAACATTCTTTAACTCTATCAAGTGTGTTGGTGCTCTACAGCCGATGACAATATATTTCACCAGAGTTGCCAAAAAATTGTTTCATTTTAAGCGATGCCTGTATTGCATTACTTTTACAAGTTGAGCCAGGATGTAGGGCACGATCAGCTCCATAGAAGAATAAACCCGTTGCCAATGTTTTCTTTGCATCCATAAAACCAATTTCACACAGCCATTCCTTAACCAAGGAGAAAGATGACAAAAACAACAATAGAACCCCTGTCACGTCCTTGTCTCCTCTAGCCCTCAAGTTAGCATTGCTTTTCCCAGCTTTGCCAATCAGACTCAAGTGAGTGAAGAGTTACAGAGAATGTCTGTGCCGCCAAGAGCTATTTCCAGTGGACTTTGATCAAATGATACTGTAATCCCTAATGGGAAGCATACTTCATTTATAAGGTATTTTTTGGTGTCATTCCCAAGGAGCAGGCGTACGAGTTTTTGAGCAGCAAAGCTCCTTCCCTGCAGAAAGGCTGTTTAAGGGTAGCACTGCCATGGCCAGTGCAGGTGTCTAGGCCTGCCCAGGCCAGTGGGATTTCAGTGTTAGCCATTGGTACAGTCAGAAAAGGCCGAGGGGGTCAGAGGCAAGGCTTAGCTCTGGAATTCCCTCAGCCCCAAGCCTTTACCCAGGAGCAACAACAAACACACAGCAGTGCACTCCGATTTTATCTTTTCCAGTGAGGAACATGACAGCAGGCTGTTCTGACATTTGCACTTTTATGCAACTTTGTTGAACTTAAGAGACTGGGGTTGTTCAGAACAGTATTTTATTTTCCCTGAAGGTTTATTCTGAGACCAAGGACAATTAGCTCACATTTTAACAAGGAAGCAATTAAAGCGCATGACGTTCATAAAAATGATTTATCATGCTATTAAATTAGGATGAAAATCATCAAAGTTCATAATAGCCAAAGAAAAACAAATATAAATTAGCTTCATACTCGGTTTGTACCCCGATGCTTATCAGCCTGAAATGCGTGTATTTATTCTCCAGTGCTGCTGTGCAATGTTGTCATTGTGTCTGGCCATTTGGAAAACCTACCATTTTCATTCTGAATAGCAGCCCTTTAAACTGAAAAGGTTTAGACAGCCCTTATCTGCTTAAAATTTCCTCAAAAAAAATAGGTTAGGCTTCTAGAGTTAAAGGCATTTTGGGCACCCCAGGCAAACCTGCTGGAGTCAGGTGTAGCACTGGACACAAGGAGAGCCCCTTGCAACCCAAAACCCACAGCTTCTTCCATCTATCCATTTGTCTATGAATTTACAAAAAAGTCTGCTCTCATAAATAATAAAAAATCTATTCCTTTTTATATGTCTTCACTTTTTTGTTAGGTTTTTTCACTGTTTTTACATTCAAAGCAAAAAAATTAAGATTTTTTTCTGAAAGGGAAGTTTCAAACCAGTACACTTTGCTCTCATTTTCTTCCCTAGCATATGTGGAAATTGCAAAGATATCTATTTATTATAAGATATAAATATTTTAATAAGTCCTCAAGAAAAGAAGCAGAAATGAGAATATGTCCCAGTGGTAGCAATATAGAACCACAGAGGAGTCTTTCTACTAGTGGCTGCCTCTGTGAAACTAAGAAGAAAAGTTATCTGTGCCTTTGTTTTGTTGGTGAAATTACATCATATTAACTCCTTCGTAAGACTTTTGTCTGAAAAACATTTTGGCATTTCTATAAAGAAGCATTATGTTCTTTTAGGCAAGGTTTCCCAAGCAATCAGTGTGTCCCTTCCATACCAATATACACAAGCCCCTTGTAGCAGCTTTCTGCTCTTCACTAGCATCTTTCGTAAGAATCCTTGCAGCACCTCACTGCCTCAGATTCTGACCAGAGAGCATCTTCAAAGTCTGGCAAAATCTGCATCCCTGCAAAGGTCCGGTTTGCACAAAGTTTAGGGATCCTGCCGTGCTATCAGAGGCTGTGAGCCTGCTGGCCCTTCCTGAGGTTACAAAGCGATGAGAAGATACACCTAAGAATTGCCAATAAAGCAGTAGGATCATCAGCAAAATCTATCCCTCAGTAGCTAAGAGCCAGTTCAGATAACCTGCCTTCCTATCCTAAATTTGAAGCATGTGGGAAATTGAGCGCCTTACTTATTAATTGCTGGAAAGGTTCCTGATTTAGATGTGTGAACTGCATGTCAACAACAGAGTTCCTTATAGATTTAATTTAAAGGAATTGTTCATCTACTAGCTATACGTTAAATTTATTTGCTGAATAGGGACCTGTGTTTTAAAGTCATAATAAATTTCTGTTACTGTGGACACTGTTTCCCTTACTGTAACTTGGTAAACATTTATTTATTAAAACTTGGATTACATAATTTGCAAGTAATTTTCATAGGTTCCTTTAAAAGTCTCCTTCATGACTTGGAAAGCATCATGCATTATCACATCAATGCAAAGAGAGTTAATAAGAGCTTAAGTACATCTGTTTTCTAGAAAGTAAAATTTAAAAAAAAAAAATGTTTCAATTCCCCATTTCCTTAGCAAATCATTCTTACTTTTTTGAAAAAGGGAAGCATTAAATGCTCTGTCTCCACGATGAGTTCTAAATAGATATTTTCAATGAATTATCCTGATTGAGCTGCCTGTCAAGATAATGGTATAAATTGCTCCTTCAATCTACATTTGCAAACTGATTTGAACAACCTCAGTAAAGACTTAGACAAAAGTTAAAGGAATCTGATGTAAATCAACAACGAGATTAGTGTTCAGATCTCCTCTCACAGACAGGCTGTGCTGCAGCTGAACAGACTCATGTTACAGTTTCTTTTCTGTTCTGCTTTAGTTTTCTTATTTCAGCTCTGTTTAAATTTTAAAAGTATGAGTGGCAGGTTAGAAAGAGTGTTCTGAGATAGATAATGAAATATTTCCAGAACTTCAGGTACTGCATCTTAAAAACTTGCATTCACCAAATGAAGGACTGAATTTTACATGGAGGAGATGCATTCAAATGTTGAAAGACATACCAAAAAAGGGGGATTTTAAAAACTAGCAATTTTAGAGTACTTTACATGTGATATAGGCTTAAAAGGCAAAAGTATTTCTGGTCTTATTAATGAACCTCATATAGAAGTCTCATATAGAAAATGAAGTCTCCTTAATGAAGTCTCATATAGAAAATGTTATTTTTAGCTTTTTTTTTTAGCTTTTCACTTCCCTGCTATTAAAAAAAAATACTTTTTTTACTGTGTTTGATTTAATTTAAATAACTTGATCATTAGAGTGATCCCCATTTTATTTTTTTTGCAGTTCAGAGGATTTAGGTGTTCTAGTACCTTTTAACAGTATGTTCCAATACTGTTTTACCATCTCAATTACTTTACAGCCATTTATAGAAAAAGGAGTAATGATAATTGGATATAAATTTGCAGTATTCATGTTCTGAAAAATGATTATAAGCCTTGAAAAATGTTGACATACCTCACTGTTCTGTTTTGCTCTGGTTTAAATATCAGTGTATTTATTAAAGCTGGTTGGAAAATTTAATCACATATAATATTTTCTTTTTCATCAGACGTGAATTCTTTCCAGGTTTTTCAAGACTCTCATTTTTCTATACATCTCAGAAAATCTGTATTAAATGAGGTAGAGTTTATTCCAAGTTATCCAGTGCATATCTTCAAAGAAGTATGTTATGCATATATCTTTTAAAATACCTTATTATGTAAATAGCAATTAATACAGAATAGCTGGGGAAAGATTACTTTAAAAAAATGTTGGTCTTTTAAAATGCTATGTGAGAGAGATTTAATGAACATAGGGAATATCCTGAGTTATAGTTTTATAGTTATAGTTTGTGCAGTATTTTATATTCATCGGATTTAACTCTTGAGGTCATTTTCTGTTTTTTTCATGGATACACGTTATCTGTTGTTTTCCATAGCCAGAAACTAATTCCTGAAGGGCAAGATTTTTTTCTTTTGGAACTTGCTGTGTGATACATGATTGTCCACTGCAAATAACTCTTACATGTAGTGGAGAACCATCCACGTGTGGATGCCCAGACTCTGATCTCACAGCTCTGGGCACAGAGGACAGCCCGTGGCTCCGGCACACGACCCACGCACGGAGCTGCCGCAGGAGCAGGACCAGCTCCGTCACCTTCAACAGCCAGCTCAAGGTCAGGGGGAGTTCTGGGTGCAAGGACTTCAGAAATAACCTCACAGGTGGTTCTTAGACATTAAGAGCTGGGGGTATCCCCTCCTTCCCCAGCTTTAGGGATCTAACTGAGGCTAGTTTGGAGTCCGGCCACTGTAACTTCCCAGTATCATCCTGGAAGAAAGACGGGCTTCATCTCCACTTGCAGAGCAGAGC
>VYZQ01054021.1:0-46104 GCA_013400655.1 Mystacornis crossleyi | reverse complement strand
CTTTAAGGTTCCTTCCAACCCAGTCCAAACTGTGAAAACTGCACTGAGGGCAGATGACGGCTCTGGGGGATGGCAAAGCAGAGGTTGAGCCCTGCATAGGACCAGCAGCAACACAGCTCCTCTTCTTCGTTAGGAGGGAGTTATGTTCTGTGCTTTGATAATTTGGGGACATAATTATGCATGCTGGAGTGGGAACTGGGATTCCCCAGTGCTGCTGAGCTGCACCGAGCTGCACCAGAGCTCAGTTGTGTGGGGTACTTGGGGAGTGGGATCAAAGCTAGTATATGGGCTGGGGGCCAGTGATGAGAAGAACAGAGCTGAGGCTGGGTTGGGGGCAGAGGTGTTTCAGTCCAGGCTTTTCTTTCAGTTTATGTTTGATCGTGAAAAAAATTCGTCTGTGGAGGATCTGAGCCTGTCAGTCCTCTTGCTTAGATTGGGGCTAAGAGCATCCTAAAAGGCACTGCAGCATCCATGGGAGGCCAGGCTTGGGAGGCCAGGCTTGGGAGGTCAGGCTTGGGAGCCGAGGTCTGACAGTCAGAGGTGCCAGGCAGTGACCCGGTGTCAGCCTGCCCACTGCCTTTGGCTCCCAGTGCAGGTACCAGCCTCCCCCAGGTTTCTGTGTTTCAGGTGTCGTTCGTTCCCCCACACCAGGAGTTCAGGGTTCTGACTTCCAGTCTGAGGTGAGTCAAACTCTCAGAGCAAAATGTAAATGGAATTGCTGCCTGTGGCTGGCTTTCCACTTGTACCAGATCACAGGAGCATCCTCAGGAGGGCCAGCCCTGCTCTGAGTGTCATATCCTACAGGGGGACACAGTCACAGCTCCACTCTCTGGGAAAGACAAAGTGGCACAAAATGAAGAGAAGGGGATGGGGATATTTTGTCAGCAAAACCCCTGCTCCTGCTGCTTCCCTTCTGAGGGCTGCAGATGCTCATTCCAGCTGGGTTTAGCCTACGGCTGAATCTGAAAGATGTTTCAGTTGCTGCTGCAAACAGACTCCCGGTTCTTTCCAGTCATTCAGCAATGAGCCAATTCCTTGCTTATTTACCCCATCAGTACAGCCCTTGAGGTCCACAAACCTTTCCCCTGATTACCTCATTTCCAACAAACTTCTTTCATTGATACATTACAGAAACCAAAAGGCGAAAAGAGTTTGTATATGCACAACAATTTCAATTCTGCCAGCCCCCAGCATCACAGCTCTCCAGCAGCCAGCAAACACCACCCTCAGACTGGAAAATCAGCTGAAATGTGATTTTTGTGAGGGCCCCAGTGTGGTTCCTCTGGCTGTCAGGCAGCACTGCCCTCGGCTTGGCCATCCCTGCCTTAGTTAAGGTAATTCTGTTTGCTGAAGAAGCTGTTGTCCACTTAATTGTCAGGAGGTGGGAACACTTAGCTAAGCCGAAGACTTTATGAAACTACTGAAAGAAACCAGTGAGCAGTCTCAGAAGCCAGTAATGGCAGCCTATGTTACCCCATTAGGAAGCAGAGAGTTATACTGAGTTTCAAATATCAGGTCATGTTTTCCAACAGGGAGCTGAGAGCCAGGGGCAGCAGTGACATCTCCCTTGGTGTCGGATGGGGCTGTTACTTCATCATCACTGAATATCCTCTAATGCTTGGGATGGAAAACACTGCAGATGCCTGTCGGGGGGGTAGAGGGGGTAGTGGGATGCTGGGAGGGAGCTGTGGTTGCTGGTGGAGTGAGGGCTGCATGGCCACTCTCAGCACACTCTCATTCTGGTTGTGCCAGTGCCATGCCATGCCCTCGCTGCTCCCAGCCTGTGCCCCCTGGAGCTCAGCTATTTATACTCCTTTATTTATACTCCTTCTTCCTCCTTGTGTGTTTGTATGAGCCAGTTTTGGACCAGTCGTGCACCATACACAGAGGACTGGGGAGATGCTTGCAGGCTTCAGATCACAACAGTGACCTAAGTCCTCATGGCTCAGCAGACATCTGGCTCTTGCTGTGCCAATAAATGTGCCTTGTGGCTGACTTGTGCCTTGGCATCCTTGTGATTCAGCCTAAAATATCAGCCATGGGTCCTTTTGCTACTAGAGGAGAGCTGGTGCCAAGCAGGTGATGCTGGTGGCACAGGGACATGTGTCCCTAACCTGCCTCTGGCCATACGCTGATGCTGCTTGGCCCTGTGCTGCTCTGGAGCTGCTCCCTGTGTGGTGGATTTAAAAACCTGATTGGAACCAGCTCGTTCCCCATGGCTCTCCAGAACAGCCCTTCAGGGGGGGCTGGAGCGTGCCAGGTCTGTGCGCTGGACTCTGTGTGTCGAGGACTCCTGTGTCCCCCAGCATGGCACCTGGCTCAAGCTGGCTTTAGGAATGCACGGCATAAGGGCTGGCATCCTTGCTGCTGTGCTTTATCCTCCAAACTTGCTCGTTTTAAAGCTGGAGCTGCAAAAATTGCTGATTTCCCTCATTTAGAAATGCTTTATTTATCCTGCTTTCTTATTAAGGGCAGGAATTCATCCCCCGCCTGCCGGTTGCTCTGTGGAGTGTCAGTGTTATTTGTGGTATCCCATACAACAAACACCTATTTATAGCTGAGCATTCTTGGAAGGGGTTTTGGTACCTTGTTTTCTGCAGGGAATTTTCTCTCTTGGAGGGTACTGCATTCCAGCCTGCACAGGGAGATGCCTGGATGGAGGCAGAGCATGTGGCAGGTCCATTCCCACATGGATGGCTGGTGTCCTCAGCATCTCTCTCCTGAGAATAATCTTCCGAGGAACTATGGCTGCAGATGTGTTATTTTGCTTTCTTGACCTGCCTTTTTTTCCCTGGAAAAACTCCATTTCATTGATCCAACCATTTGGATCTCATTGTAGGGCTGCTGATGACCAGGTGTTACAGCAGTATTTTAACCTCTGCATTTTCTCCTCGTGCTCAGTGTCAGCATTATAAAGTACCACTTAAAATATAAGCACAGGCAGTCAATTACTTTAATCTTTATTACATCTGAATGTACAGCAGCTACTCCTGAGGAAAAACACTGCATCTGATACTCAGCAGAGTGGGTTTAGCTGGGAAATACCATCCAAGCACTTCGGCAAATGCCAAAATCCCACCACTTTGGGAAACACCATCCCACCACTGCACACAACAGCAGATCTCAGACTCTCCAGGGCTCCTTTCTCAGGGCACCCACAGCACAAACAACACCTCCAGCACCTGACTTCTGATTTTGGAAGGGAGCTGCATTCTTCTTACCTTGTAATTCCCCTATAAACTCTGCTGTTTGCATGATTTATACCTGATGGCAGACAAGGTCCAGGATCTGTGCCCATAGCACCCTCTCATGGATGAGGCATGGATATGGGCAAAGCTGCGGGCTCATCCTGTGCCCCCAAAACTTGGTTGGGGGTTAAGCACCTCTCCACCATGACTTCACAGTTGATCTCCAGCATATTTGGCTATCTCAGGAGAAGGAAAAGCTGCCTCCAACCAGTACCAGTCCCAGCTTATCCCCAAGCTAAGTTGCCATGGGAAAACATACCTGCTTAAACCCTCCACGAAAAAATGCCTGATTAGACCCTCCACAAGTCTATTTTTCACTTGTGCATTAAACAAACAGGGGATGAGTTTGTCAAATACAGTTTGGGATGGGCAAGACAGCAGAGGCAGCGCTTGTGAAACCCTGTGCATCAGCCAGGGTCGACATTGGCTGCAGTGGGACTTTCCCCTTGTTTTGTGGGTTAGTCATAGGTTTGTTTATTTTTTTTAGAGATTTTTTTCTTATTCATCTGTTGCAATCACAGCAGACACACCATGTCATAGCCCTACATGGAAATCCAAGACCAAGGAACTATTTTTAGAGCACAAAATGTCTCCCCTAAAGGCATTAACTTTGGAAGAGTAAATATTAAATATGGTCTCATCACATTAGAGGCGTTTATGCAGAAGTACAGCACCAGCGGTTTTAATGGTTAGGGGAAATTATGTTATACCACCAGCACTTAATCAAACACAATAAAACAAGGTCTTACTGCAATTCTTTCAGGATAAGCTGAAGGAAAATTAATTCCTTTCCACATCCGTTGCTGATGATTTACTGACACTGGGGCATATTTGACCCATTAGTATTTATGGTGGCACTTGCAATACTTAGGCAAAACATATAGGCACTAGCCTAACATTTATTTTGCAATTAAATTGAAATGATTCTTTGGCTCCTCGCTCCAAACCAAGGCATTCAGCACCATCTGTGATGAGGATACTATAGGCAAGCCCCAAGTGCGCACCATAGGGAAGCCCTATGTGCTCTAGCTGCCTACAAATATGTATTTTTAATAATAGCATTTTGTAACTTCTTTGGGGAATCATTTCTCAGGCTGGGCTGTAGGACGGTGTGGTGCTGCTGGTGGAGCCCCAGTGCCCCAGGTCTGTCTGTCCATGCTCTGTTGAGTGCCTGGAGAACCAGCAGTGCCCTTGTGGCTGGTGGCTCTCCCCTGGTGATGGTGATGGGCAGCGGGGTTGCTGCCTGAGTTCGGTACGCAGGGTTTGGGTCCTGGCCTTGTGGAACTCCTTCCTGCACCTCACTCCTTTGAAAGCCAATTTGGGGTTTAGAAGGTGTCTGTCTAAACAGAAAAATGTCACATGTGAGCTGCTGAGCTGTTCTTGGTGAGTTGGTTTTGTTGTCAGCTTGATTATTTTATCTCCTGTGAAATAGGCTCAGTGGGAGGGGAGGCAACATACAGAGGTGATGTTGTCTTTTTAGCAGCCCAAAATTCTCTCTTCCTTTACTAGCAGGCATTTTTGTTACATTCCCCATGCCCATTTCCACGATGCATTCAGCTTGACCATCCCAGCCATCTCTGGTCTAATGCAGGTGCCAAAAGGCAGAGATGCATCTTCCCAAGAATTTGGCTAGCTCTCTCTTCCGTGAGCTTTAAGTATTTTGGAGACAAAACCCTTACCAGTTTGTAAAGATGATGCCTCATGTTCCCCAGCATCAGATCTCCAAGATACATCTGGGCTTGGCATCATCCCCTTGGACATTTTGGGGCTGGGAAAGGGGTTGCTGTTTTGGGGGTTAAACCGCAACAGGCAGGCTGGCCTTGCTCCCTGCTTTATGGAACTGAACTCCTGAATATCTCCCTGCCTAGAACAGGTGAAAAAAGTTAATACAGAAGGCAACTCTTGAGCTGGCTTTTTAACAGGTTCACCCATGTTGCTGTGGGAATCACACCTGCACTGCGGGGCTCTGGGGACCAGACAGGAGTTTGAGTTCATCACTGGGGTGCCTGGAGAGAGCAAGAACAGAGCCCAGTAATCAAATTCTTAGTTTGCAGTAAACCAATCTGTTGCCTTTTCATTGAAGAGCTAAATGTAAGGCCATGGCAGTTGCCTCCACCCCCAGAAGACCCATCTCAGATGAATGGTTTTGCTCCGTCTTCACTCTGCACCATGACCTGCCCAATTAAACACTTCACTACCAAACTGACCAAAGATTGTCTAATAAATAGCTCATTTTCCTTCAGCAGCTTGGGTACTTGGGCAATTTTACAGAAGAAAAATGTGCCAGTAAAAGCCAAACAAGGTAGAAAAGCCATTCCTTGATGACTCAAATAGTTGCTGAAGCAAGGCAGCACCCTTGCTTGTGGCCTCCAAACCAGCCAAGAACACAAAAGATGTGGGTCCCATCCAAATTTGTAAAAGCCGTGTGATGAACCCTGTGCTCCTACCACACTCCACAGGCGGAGGGTCAGGCCCTAAACCACAGCCCGTATCAGCATAATCACAGAATGGTTTGGGCTGGAAGGGACTTCAGAGATCATTCAGTTCCAATCCCCTTCCATGGGCAGGGATGTCACTCACTAGATCAGGCTGGTATCAGCAGGATACAAGGAGTGTCTTACAGACAGGAACACAATGCTGGAATATTTTGGATTTCACAGCTTGCTTTTGCTCCCATGAATAGCAAATCTAGTAGTGTGTTTCCCGGCCTGTTACACCAGCTCCTGGTGCAAGAAGCTGTTCCTCTGAGCATCCTGTCTCACAGCACGACTTCCTCTGCAGGCTTTGCTCCAAGTCTGCAAAACAAGACTTAAATCTCCACAAGAAAGGTGGCTACCTTGAATTATAGAAACTTTCAGGCATGGGGAACTTCGTGAACATCCTCTTGCTCGGGCTTGCCCTTGCAGCTGTGACAAATGTCACCAGCTGCATTTCCCAAAAGCTGGCTGAGATTTGGCAATGGAAATGTCAATGGAAATGCAATGGAAGTTCAAAAATTTGCTACTTACAGGCAGAGTGTCTCCCCACAGAGCTGCATCCCTGGGATGAGTTTGCTCTGTGTGACCATTCTCACTACACCAACACGAGTACACAGAAAACACTGCTTTATTGACTGCATTTGCCAACACATTGAGGAATGCAAAGGGGCTTTTTTTCATAAGCAATGGGCCATGGTCCCAAGGTGTATTAAAGCATACACTGTATCTAAACAGGATGAAAATAATGGCAGACAGCTATTCCAAGGCAACACAAATAGCATGCATAATACAGTCTCACACAGAACAAGTCTGATAACATTATATTGCTTTAAGGATTAACTAACATGGAAAATGTACAAAAAGGAGAAATAGGTTTTTGCATTAATGAAAAATACATTTTTTCTCTACAAAGGAATTTCTAATACAAGAAAATAAATATTGCAACATAAGCCAAAAATAATTTAAAATTGCTCTTTTCAATATATTTTCAATATTTCTCTTTTGTATTAACAAATGGCACATCACGTTCTTTGAAACAAAGAAAACAGAAGGGTTTCTCCTCCTGTGACATTCATATCGTTTCCTGTAACTGATGTGAAGTGGGTTCTTTTGAATGTGGAATGGTGCAAACTGCACGGGATTTCCTTAAAGAACAACCAAACCTCATGCCCTGCCCTGTAGCAGCATCTTCCCGCATCCTGCATCCCTCTTGGCTCTGTTCTGCATCCAACCTTGGGTCAAGCTCCATGGGACAGCAGGTATCCTAACCCCACAAAATCGGTGCAAGTGAAAAAAAAAGAAAAAAAAGAAAAAAAAGACAAAATCAACAGATGGGTGTGGGGAAAATGGGACTGTGGAATGGGAGCTGTCCTGGGGAAACCCCCTCACCCATCAGGGTTGGGGCTGGTGTGAGGCTGTGCTCCATCAGGGAATGATGCTTTCTGCATCCTCCTCTTGACAGCAGCTGTTTCTCCAAGGAAACAGGTGCTCTTACAGTGCAAATGTCAATTCCTGCAGTTTATACATCTTAAAAGATAACATTTCTGTACTAAAATAAACCTTATTTTCTTCTCTTTCTATTCATTTCAAAATACATTTACATTAACATCAAAAATATTTTCCTTGTGCATATTCTCTCCAGAACACCAGACTCCCCTGCTCCGAGGACACTCCAGGCAGGGGATGCTCTGGGGTGGCTGTAGCCATCCTGCCATGGTCCAGCCCTTGCTCAGCCCCACAGCTCACCAGAGCCCTTTTCCTCCTCTCTATACCCTCCATCCCATTCTTCTCCCTGTGCCCCATCAGCTCCCTTAGCTTTTCTCCCATCTCCTGATGGCAAAACACGATGCTTGATGTTCTGGGAGTGTTTCAAACTCTATTATTGCCCAATGCTGGAGGTGCCAGGTCGGTTGTTCTTTAAAGTTTCCCCGTTTTTGCTTTCCTGTACTGAGAAGACAAGTAGTGCAGAAGCTGATGAATGGAACTGTGTACAGTGAAATTTGTGGATTGCTTTTTTTTTAACCATAATTGAGTGAAGCACACTGAAGCAAGATTCATTAAAAGGCAGCATATTGATTATTGTTATGACTCGTATACTAAGATACTGGAGCTAAAGCTAGCAAGCCTGATAAGATAAACTAAGTCCTATTTACTGTATTTAACATTATCTGAACATACTGAGCCTTAATTAATGAGCAGATTTTCATTTCCAACCTCAGTGGATTAGGCTAATTTATAACAAAGGTGGCTCCTGTTTCGTTGGTATTTTGCTGTTTTTTGTTTTCTTATTTTTTTTCCACTACTAACTTGTGTCACATATTTCTCATCTGAGGAAGATTCCTTCCCAGGCACGGTCAGTCTCAGCCAGGTGAGTGTTGGGCTTAGGCAGGGCTGGGCATCCCACCCGAAGCCCCCACCGCTCGCCGTGTCTGGGATCAGCTGGGCTGTCATCGCTGATCTTTGCTGCAATTTTATCAATAATAAGGACTTTGGAAGGCTGATAAAGATGATGATCTACTCTAAAACATCAATCAAAATAGTCTCAGAGTTTCAAAAAGAAAGCTCACAGTGAAATGAGCAAAAAGCATCGGAAACCAAAACAGCAGGATGCAGTCTCGGAGCAGCAGCATCCCTCGGAGCAAGCTTGGAACCTAACGCCGCAGCAGTGTGGTATGAGTGTGTCTTTAGTCCTTGGTTGCTAAATAACTTCTGATTTTTTCATAATGACAAGTTTCCGGTGTCTGGCTGTGCTGCTTGACTGTCAAAATATTTCTTTGGCATCCACAAAATTCTTTGACTGATTGGTTTGATAATTGCAAGGGTTTTTTTGTTTAGTGATGGGTTTAACCGGTTGCAGAAGTGTCCCAGGTTTGGGTTGGTTTTGTTTTTTTGTGGGTTTTTTTTTGTTTGTTTTTTTTTTGTTTGTTTGTTTTTTTTTAACATTTTTTATTTTTAAAAAACAACAACAACAAAAGTTTCAGTGAATTCCTTTTTTTTTTGTTCCCTGAGCTCACACTGGGGTCACTCCAATAAAACACGTAGCATGACTTAACTGTGACCTTTGAAGCCAAAACCGAAGTAATGGTGCAATTAAGTGCAAACATGGAAATTCGCCTGACTTACAGGTAACATGGGCTTTTAAACAACATTTAAGGCTTATTGGGGACATTTTATGCATTAAATTATTGTAATATTTATAATGTCAGCTTCTGTGAATCACCCCTCCACAACAAGTCAACAGCTTGTAACCATGATTTAAAGTAAAAAAACCCAAACCAAAACAAAGGATGGAGAGGAATAAATTCACCACTTCCACTGTAGCATTCAGTAGGAAACCACAATGGTGGTGGGAAAGGGTTGTCATTTCCCCACAGCGACGGCACATTTGGCCTTGGGGCCATGGTTTTGGTGTGCAAGGGGGATTTCAAATGTGCTGCCCTGGCATGGTGAGACTACTGCAGCACTGGAGAGAAGCATGGGCAGAAAAAAATCACTCAGCCTCCTGGGTTACACCAACCCTGAATCCCCACAGTGGTTTTAAAGGATGCTTTCCTCCTCCATCCTGCCCCACATTTCTGTTTTCCACTTGCTGATCCATTGATCTGAGAAAATCACTTCAGTGTTTCTAACAACCTCAAGAGGGGCACGGACGGGGAGGAATTTTGCATCCCGGCCCCTGGATGGATCCCAACCAGATGGAAAGGTGAGGGGAAAAATAATGACCAAGGGTTTTTTTTTTCCCTAAAAACATAAATGTAACATTGCTCTCTTCCACCCCAACCATTTTTCTTCAAAAAGCTTTTTGTGCTTTAGTCATTATTTATTTTAGAATCGCTTATTTTGCTTCCTTGTCTCCACACATACAGGTGGGAATTTCCCCTCCCAGAGCTGGCCACTGCCGGACCCTCTACTCTCTCCCTGCTCTGAGGGCAACTGTCCCAGACAGAAATCTGCCCCTCATTAAATAATGCCCATTAATTGAACTGTCCTCCCTGCAGAAAGCATGGGTACCAGCACCCTCCAACCCTCTCGGCACCCTGGCGGGTGCCAGCTCACATTCCTGGGAAGTGGGGTCTGGCAGGGAGCCGGGGAGGGACCACTGCTGTCACAGTCATCGATGTCAGTGAAGCTGAAGCTGTATCTCAGGCGTATCGAGAAGAGAAAGACAACAGTGCCAAACTTCCAACTATATACACATATTAAAAACCCCCCTTGCCGTGATACCAGGCAGAAATTGGACATGGCAGTTGGAACTGGGTTGACGCCTCATCGAGCCGGTGTGTTCGGAGGAGTTAGGATGCCAGGATGCTCATCCTGACGATGTCCTCGCCGGCTGCATCCAGCTGGCCCCGCTGCGCCCGGCTGCTGCGGGACTCCCCATCCGAGTCGCTCATCTCGGCATCGGAGAAGTATCCGTCCGTGTCAGCGTCGAAGCGACGCAAGGGAGCTCCGCCAGCGCCATCGACCTTGGGGGGCTGCGACCGCCGTGTCCCCCGGCTCTCCTTTGGTAATTTGAACCGCACTATGGTTTTGGGGCTACCTACGGAGTCAGGCACTTTGGCCGCAGGGCTGGGCTCCGCCTGAGCACAGCGCGGTGTCTCCTCCTCCTGCTCCTCCTCCTCCTCGCTGATGAAGCCCCGTGTGCCAGCAGGGGGGTGAGGCTCGCTGGCTTTCTGGAGAGAGCCCTTCTTGGCCGCCTTTTTGGCCTCGCCCATCCCTTTGCGGTCGGTGGGAAGCTTTGCTGCCCCTTTTTCTGACTTGCTCGGTCTGGAATCCAGAGTGAAGGGCTTGGCGGGATCCTCCGACAAGTTGCTGGCATTGTTAGTCCAGGGCTCTGAGCCCTCCGGGTGGCCCCCACCCACTGCAGAGGGGCTGCTCCTCGGCAGCTTTTTCTTAGTGTTCGTTCTCATTCTGCTTTTCACTTTCTTCGTGGCCTCAGTCTGCCTGAATGGGGACCTGAGGGAATGGTCCATCATGAAGCTCAGCAAGGTCTCCTCATCCTGGAGGAGCTCCTCGGAGAGGCCAGGGGTGCTGTCCTCATGGTGGGCATTGTTGAGTGACCACTCGCTCATTGCCATGTTCTCTGCAGTGATCTGCACTGACTGTGCCAACCAGCTGTTGAAGAAGGTCCCATCGATGGGGAAGGAGGTTGACAAGCCTGTGAAAAACAAGAGTGGAAGATTGCCTCAGAAGCCAGGAACAGCCATGTTGCCCCCTATCACCATCACCACCTCCACCAAAATTCCCTGGCACTGGAGAAACATTTGAAAGATCAACTATAATGCACCACACCCAGACACAGAGCAGGGTTTATTCTAGCACCAGTGCTGAATTTGGGGTTCAGTGAGGTTACAGCACAACAACCCGAGCAGTCCCTCAGATCCAACTGTCCACGAACCTTCCTGAATCCAAACCAACCATCTTCCTTCAGCGAAGACGACAAGCAATGACACATTCCAGCACAGGTGGAAACATTCTTGTGCAAAGGCAGAAGACAAACAATTCAAGTGTAAGTTGAAAAATGTGATGACAGAGCAGGACTTGTGCCCAGGCAAGGGGTGACAGGTTCCTCAAGAAGCAGCTGCCAGGCCACCACCAGAGCCAAGCAGCCAGCGTGGTGATGGGACCACTGCTACATCTGCATGTCTGAGAACATCTCAAAAGGTGTGGAAACTGAAGAAGAGGAGCAGAGATGAATGCTGGAATAGAAAAAGCTGAAAAACTTCCTGATAATGATCATTGAGGGCAAGAGTGAGCACTGTGGGCTGGGCTAATTGGGTCTGATTAGCAATGGGAAAGGTGCACACCTACACAGGCACAGGCAGAAACCCACGGGTTCAACATCTGAATTGGTTTTATGGATGGAGGAAAAATGAGGTTGGATTTTGGATTTCAGGAAGAGCTTTCCTTTGAAACAGTCAGTCTAGCAACACAGGAAAGAAGCAGTGGCCCGGGAGGGGTGACTCACACCTACAGTGTTTGCTGGTAGCAGTTGACAGCTGTGTATCACCCTTACCTGTGAGCAGCAACATGGGCTGTGACCCTGCAACTCCTGCAACTCAACATGGCCCTTTTGGAGAAGACAGCACCCCACCCCGACACCAGCCCAAGGCAGGGAAGGTGAAGCAGGAGCAGGGATGAATTTAGGGTATTGTGTGGTACCCAAACACCGAAGAGCCTAAGTTTTGTGGGCAAGGGCACTGCCCAGCTGACCTTCCCCAGCCCTTCTCTGATTGACAGCAGCCCCAAGGGATGCTTCAAACCCTTCACAAAATTCAGGAGGTCACAAGACCTTGGTGAAGCTTTGGGTCAGCTGCCTGGTCTCCCAAGCTCATAGCCATGCAGCTCTCCTCTGAGATTCTCCAGCCTTCCACTGTTTGCTGGAATTTGCCCCAGAAAACCCAAAACTTCTTTAGCAAAGAACAGAGCAGAGACAGAATGAGTGCAAAAGCCCCATTTCCAAAGGTCCTAAAACCCAACAGCTCTGAGATGACCAGAAAGCAGCATAGTCAGGTGAGCAATGTGCAAAGCAGAGCAAGGCAGGTTGGTCTAGACCACCGGACCTCCCACAGAAACGCTCTGTACCCCCTGGAGGGTTTTATAGCATCTCCAGACTGCCTGAGAGCCCCACAGTACCAGTGTTCCACTGTGCCCCTGTGGGGCAGCTGGGCACACATGAGCTCATCACCTTCTGCCTCTCCTGGTGGAGGTGGCAGCACCAGAGGAAGTCAAGCAACAACCCAATTCCATGTAAAACCATATGCAGTTGTCAAGGACCTTGTCCAAAACAACCTTTTTGTTCTGTTTCTTTTTCTTCCCCCAGCCCTGCCTGCTTCTGTAGCCAATGGGGACAAACTGGAAGTGGCTGAAGCATCTGTGAGGCCAGGCTCCTCATGCCCTGAGCGAATTCAAGAGATGGATGCGCTTTGTGCCTGGCTCCTTGATGTTCCTGCCCCACTGGCACAACCAGCACGACCATATATGCCACGGACAGTACATGAAAACTCACAGCTCATGTGCTGTACTTGCTGTCACTGCACAGCACAGAGGACTTGGGGGAGCAGCCCTGCCACGGGGTGGGTAAGTCTGATTTTATCACCTGAAAGTGAAATCCTGCTCCAGCAGCACATCACAGGTTTTGTAACACATTCTCCCAACCCTGGAGCTACAGGGGGGAATTTTAAATCCCCTGCCCCACCAGTGAGCATGTTTCTGACACAGTCTCTCTAGTAGGACCAGGGTAATTCAGGCTGATTTCCGCAAAGAAGAGATGGAAGGTGTAACTACCGTGTACACGCAGGCAAGATCAGGGCTGGGACTCTTAACCCTGCTCCCCAAAACAGGGAGCCTCCAGCATTGCGGGTCAACTCTGCGCCATAAAATCAGACTTACCCAGTTGTCCCAAAACAGTTTCGTTGATTGATTTCCTTTTCTCTGTCTTCTCAGGACTATTTTTTCTACCATCTCTTCCTTTCCTTGGGTCACTTCTCTTACCCTTTGTCTTCTTCCCAGTTTGTTCTGGCATTTTTTAGAAAAAAAAGGAAAACGCCGTGTGAGATGAGGCATCAGGGATGCTGTGGTGAGCAAGTTCCCCTGGGCCACCCCTGCAGTGGAGACCTGGAGCAGACCTGCAAACAACTCCAAGGCAAAGGGAGAACAAGGGCCACTCTTTGGCCAGCAGTAGGATAAGGTCTCTACATGTTAAGAAAATCTGAGTCCTGTAGGTTATACAAAAGAGAGATTTTAGCCTTGCAGAAGAACTTAGGAGTGGCCACAGGAGCAGCCCCACTGAAGGCAGGGGACTTGCTGGAGACTCTGCAGTCATGGACCTGGACCAGGACTTTGGGGTGAGGACCCACAAGGGAGTAATCCCAAATCCTGCTCAGACACCTTCCAGGAGCCATGGTGACCTACAAACCTGGTGCTGTCACCCATCACCAACAAGTGCATCTCCAGGAAGTGATTCAGCTGCACAGCCAGATTGACAGAGCAAAGGTACCAACAGTTTTAAAGCCAACCTTGATTTGACCTTTTGGCAAAACTGTGCAGGAGTGAAAAAACCCCGAAGTGATATAGGTACATGAAGTAGGAAAAATGACCAGGATTGCCTATGGAAAGGTAGGGATCTAACTCTTAGCTATACAGACATTCAGCTAAAAATTAGTATTTCCTAAATGGCTTTGAACTTCTACTGGATTTATTCCTCTTGGGTAAACAGGACAAATACCCTAAAAAAGAACAACTTGTATTGTCAAGTAAAATACTTGCAACAGTTTTTACTTACTCCGTTAGGTCATTCTCCCCCAGAAGTCTATGCTAAAACTTTTATTAATTTTCAGAGAGGGAAGGATATAGCCCTTAAACCAAAATGCGTGTGGCTCATGGAAATCAAGGTGGTGGGACAGGCAGTTTTTCAGAGTCTGGCCCATAGGCTACACAACGATCTTAAGGAAGAAATCAGTTTTTTGTGTTAGCCAGCAGCAAATCCTCAGCAGAGAGGCCATGGGGTGCAACAGGTCAGAGGGAATAACCTCGGCTCTCCCCCTGCTGCAGCAGTGGAAATGTACTGGCTGAACAGGGGAGGGAATTTGCATTTCACCTGCCTGAGTCTGAATTAACAGAGGATTTACAGTCCTGGAGTTGCCAGCCAGGAACCCCTCCTGACCAAACGACTTACAGAAAGATAGAAATGCAAAAGCAAATTTGGTATTTGCTACGTTCCTGCCAAGTAATGGGGAGAAGGCAGACACATTTTTCACTTCGCTTAAAAAATCAAAATCTAACTTTGTTTAGACAGCACAACGGGGCTAAAGAGAAACCTGAGCAGCACTTTTCGAAGAGGAACCTGTCAAAATAGTAGCTGTGTTTCAAAGCCAGACAGTGTTTACTTTCCACTCTGTGCAGGAAGAATACAGGGAAGAGACGAGGGTTCATTTTACATGGGCAGTTCTCACTGATTTTATTATGAATCTCCTGCTTAAATGATCATTTGACAGTGGGAAAAATAAACTCCTCCTGAGTTTTGTGTGGAAGCCAGTCCAAAAAAACCTTCGTGCCCAAACCATCTTTGGAACAACCCCAACAGATCTCAGTCAATGGCTATGTAACAGCAGTTAAAAACTGGCCTCATCCTGGTGAAATAATGGAGACTTCTTCCTTTCTCCTAGGAACCCCAGGTATGGAGAGCATCCGGGTCCAGAGCTGTAGGGGAGGATGCTAACAGAACCATCCCCCACTTCCAAACCAGTAAGTGCTTTGTCATGCTGGAAAATGCAGCAGTGAGTTATTCAAAGCTTTGGTTCCCCTGGATGCTGAGTATCTGCTGCTCCTGGCACGGTCACTTGGCAAGGGAACTCCTCCTGAGCACAGGACACTCTATAGGCTGGTGCTGAAACGCACTCAGGTCCTTAATGTTGCCCTGGCATGGGAAGGACCCAGATGCCCAAACCACCTGGAGATCCCAGGACCAAATTCCTGGAGCTGGGCTGTTTCCCTGGCAGCAGGGACTCACGGGAGATGGATCCCAGAGGGAGCAGTCAGTCCTTGCTCAGGCTCAACCAGTAAGTCCATTCTGGGAGAGACAAGCAGCTCTGCTCAGTCAGTTCAGAGTGGAAAAGGAAAGCGCAAATGCCAGCCAGGTGGGGCAGGACAGAAGAGCAGCTGCATCACAAGGTCTGAAGTGATCCCTGCACACCAATCCTCACCCGAGCCACCCTCCCACTGCGTGTTTGTCTCTGATCACTCACCTTTAGGCATCACGGGACCAGCAGCCATGCTTTTCTCAAGTACACTCATAACATTTTTGGGAAGAGCAATCACACAGCACCAGCACTGGGCAGTGCAGACAACCCTGAAACACCATCAGCAGAGCCCAAACACAGCTCCCCATCATTGGCTGGCATCTGGACCCCACTGGTGAGGCTCCCAGCTCACCTACTCCAGCTCTCCCTGGGAGGAACTGCTGGCTCCTAACCTACTGCTGCATCAGAGAGAGGGTTGGACATGTACCCCCAAAGCATTTTGGGGAACACAGGTTCCCAAGGGCATTTCCAGCTATCTAACATCTTGTTTGCAAGAGAGTTGAGCTTAAAAACCTTTACTGGCAAACTACCCTGTGCCTATCTCCTTCTGAGAGCTGCAAATGTTGGTCTGGGTTTGCTCAGCTGAACTAAAGAGCATCCTGAGGTCCCCTGAGATGCCTCCAAAACCCACAGAACCTGGCAGTGACAGCACATTGCAAGTGGTGCTCCTGGCAGGGATGCTGCTGGCTGGGGGCTTGAGGGGGTCCAGGTCAGGAATAACGAGTGCATAACACCCTGGGTACCAGGGAATGGATGTGCAGTGTGGGGTCTCCAGTTGGTGGGAACACCATTTGTGTGTGTTCAGGCTGGTGACCTGTACCTCTGGTCTAGTAAGGATGTGCAGAGCAACACAGAGTATGACAGGGACTGGGATTTACAGGACCAACATCACCCCAGAGCACACCCTGGGGTCCCAGCCACTCCTGTTCCGCATCGCTGCCTGGCTTCACCTATCAAGAGAAGATTTTGCATGGGCCTGAGTCACAGGCATCTCAACATACACATTCCTCAGCCTCCAAAACTTCAGTCAAAGGAGACTTTTGTCAAGAAAAGCTCAGCCCAGACAGTTCCTGAAGAAACCCCAACCATGTGATGGCTTCAAATACAACTCCAAAGCCACAAACACAACAACCGTCGGAAGCGGCTGCCAAAGCACCAGATGCTGCTGCTGGAAAAACTGTTCTGCAGCCACAGGGTCTGGTCTGGTCTGCCCTGCCACTGGAGGCAAAGGAAGAGAAGGAGGAGGGAGCAGAAGCTGTGGGCTCCCGCACAGCTTGTGCAAAAGGAAAAAAACAAGTAGGACAAAAGGAAACCAACTTTATTTTGGCTCCTTAATAAAAGTTGGCAGAGGCTTTGCATACAGCAGCATGATCTCCACTAACGGGTATGTGAAGCAGGGAGCTGCAGCTGATCAGAGCTAAAGGAGCTGGTGCCCTGGAGCAACAGACATCCCCCCCAGCAGCTTAACCCCTGATTCTGGACAGAATGCTCAAAGGCATCTGAAAAGAGCCTGAAGCAGGGCTTCCAACCCATGCCAGGGAGCCAGCTGCAGAGCAGCCCCATGCCCAGGATGTGCCATCTTCTCCAAAGCAGTCCCAGCTCACAAGTCATCAAATACTGACTTATCATCCCCACCTAAGCAAACGCTTCTGACTGATTTCCAGGAAGGGGAGGATCAAGGGGGGTCTGTGAAAACAAATAGCTCCAGCACTCCAGTCACCCAGAGTCTAGCTTTGAGTGTTTCTGAGTCAGCGTATGAACCGTGCCAAAATAACGCATCAGGGGAGCGGGCAGCTCTGCCTTCCCTGGTGCAGGGAGCTGGGGCACACAACTTGGCTTCAGAGGACAGTGGGGACCAGTGACTACGAGAACGAGTTCCGGGAAGTGGTACTGACCTGGGTAAAGATCTTTCTCAATAAGCTTCATCTGAAGATGGAAGATCTGCTCCTGCAGTTTACAAATGGTATGTTTCATTTTCTCCCGTCTCGTCACCATGTAACAGAGATTTCTAACCTACAGAAACACAAGAAAAGAGTGTCTAGTTTAGGCACTGTCAAAGCAGGTCCCCCCAAGTTGTGTTGCTGCTCCCGCTGCTCAGGGAAATGCCTACTCCCTGGGATTCCATCCTTTTCACCTCACAATCATCTGTGCTGTGCTCCTCCCAGGGCCCTTTGGGTGAGTCAGGGGTAGCAGTGAGGGCTCTTGATCCAAACTGTGTGATACATATGGGAAAAACTAGGCAGTGAATAATTCCAAGCCTAAATGTTTCTGTCCTGGCTCCAACAGCCAGGACCCCATGGTGGGCAAGGAAAGCTGGCTGGCTTCTCCAGCATAGGCACTGGGATGTCTCGGAAGGGAAGATGCTGTAGAAGGAGCATTTGAACACAATTATGCAAAGGTCCAGCTCCAACCACCCGAGCATCGTGCTGAGTCCTTGGCCCAGCAGCTGCATCATGCACATGTCCTGTTCACACCTGACATAGCCACCTGCACAAAAAAATGCCGAATTCACCTTGGTGCCCTGAGTCAATGCACCAGTTCTCATCCACAGATTGCACATTTTGCAGAGAGAAATAAACCCTCTTCTCACAGCCAGTGCAGGGAAGGGGCTCAGCTGGGATGGGGATGTCAGAGCCTCAGAGAACTCCCCTAAAGCACACACCAGGAAAAAACATAGAACATACAGCAAAATACCCTGGTGATGCTGGCTCAGGTCAGCAGCTGGAGCAGCTCCCTACCTCAAATCTGGTCCCTCCAGATGGTTATTCACATTTACTCCACATCTACCTGCAAATCACTGGTGCGTTTTGTCCCAATTCAAGAACTTTCATTAACCATGGCAGTGGGGTTGGAACTAGATGATCTTTAAGGTCCCTTCCAACCCAGCCCAACCCAGCCCAACTCATTCTAGGATTATCTGAAATTCTATGACTATCTGAAGCTCTAAACACAAAGAGCAAAGCACAAAATATAACTGCTCATGTGAGCCAGTGCAGCGGCAGCAGCTAAACCCTGCTCATCACACGGGGCTGCTGATAAACACCCCCAGTAGCATGGGATGACAGAGCTACTGCTGATAACTCCTGGCACCTGGCACTTGATAAGTTTCAGTGCCATGCTTTTGCCAGCCCCATGTAAGGGTGGCTGGAGAGCCAGGCTCTGGCACTACTGCCATAATGGACATCAAGGCTTTTGGAGCAAGCAGAGGCTTTCAGCTGCAGAGCAGAAAATGCTAATGGCAGCTAACAGGATTTGACAGCATTTACTTAGCTTTCTGATGCTCTGAAAGAGCAAAGCTGCCTGTAGTAAGGTAATGAGGAGGTGGCCTGAATAGAAGAACAGCACATGGGTAGTCTGCACTCACATGTAACCCTGATGTCTTCGACTCCTTCCCCTCCTCATGCTCACACCTTCCTCTGCAGGGAGTATTTCCAGACTCGGGGGACTGTCCCAGTGTGCGCAGTAGCCTTTGTGCCTCCCACAGTGACAGAGCAAGCCAGGACATCGTCCCATGTTCACCTCATACCTGCCACCAAAGGCTGTGAGGGCAGCAGGACAACTGCAGCCAATCCCTAATATTGTCTCACTTAAGGACAATTTGGGAATGTTTAGAAAAAAAGGAGAAAAGGCTGCTCTTTTTTTTGTTGTTGTTGTTGTTGAATCCCCTAGCTGTAAATACAAGGCAGGGAGCTATATAGTGTATTTTACTATGTTCTCTTTTTTTCTTTCCGGATTGGAGAAAACATCAAGCTATTTCTTTATGAAGAAAATAACTGCTTCTGGCAACCTGAATCTCCAAGTGCTTGGCGATCTCTCTTCTCTATGATTTGATATTCCTCGAAGAAAATATTACTTTAGCTTTGCTTAGACTGCTGGTATTTACCCACACTTACACAGCTCAACATCACCCAATGCTGCTTCCCCAAGCCAAGTTTAGATGCTGGTGTGAAAGCCTGGAAACCACAGCTTTTTGTTAAAGCTAATTTAAACACCCAGTCCTTGGAAAAAGCTTTAATAAAAAGGCAAAGAGGGTTAAAAAAGGCCAAAAATAAAACTGGGGCACTGTATTAGGATTCCCATGTAATACCTTTAATTTGCTGACATGGTGAAGTGCAGAAATTACAGGGGTTAAGAAATGACAACGGAACCATCATCACTCTGGCTGTCCCCATGTCATCTGCTCTCTGCTTCTGCCTCCCCAATTCCTGGATCCCGATACCATTATCAGCCCCAAAATCACTTCTGCCAGATTAACTGCTGAAATTGCTAAAATCCAACATGATGTCCTGTGGACACCCTCTGAAAGCCTTCAGAGCCTTCCAGGCTGCTCATCTCTGATCCCAATTTGATGTAATTTCACTATCTGCAAGTGAAACAGAGTGGCTGTGACCTGCCAGGTGCTGCCAGGCAGGATCAGATACCTGGGATGCACTGGCAACAATTGATTTGAACCCCTATCATCCCTCTGAGCACTGGACTTTGATCTGGCTTGTGTTTATTGTTCCACTCTTGGAAGCAGAACAAACAAACAACTCTTCCAGGGCCAGGCAGTGAAACCTGGCAGGGAGCTGCTAAGCAGAGGCTGAATGCTGATGGGCACACCCCACAAAGCCTGGAGGCAACTCTGGAAAATGAGAAATCTGGTAAAACACATAGTTTTGACACAAAGAAATCAAAGAGAAGCTGCTGTGAGCAAAGCATGGTACCCAGGGATGCACAGTGGTTCAGTGCAGGTGCAAAAGCCAAGCTGGGAACAAGAGGAAGCAGCAGGAGGCAAAGCAACCTGGTTTAGATTTACAATATAGAGCAGACGAGGGGAAAAAGTGAGTTGAACTTGTCACCCTCGGATCGGGCAGATGCAGCCTGTTGCTGGAGACCCACTAATGGTGGCACCAGCCCAGCCCAACAGAGAGATGGAAATGCAATGCAGTAAAGGCAGGAACAAAGTGGGGACAGACTGGCAGAGGGATGGCAATGATGACCACAGGGACGAAGGCCCAAAGGATCACAGGAAAAGAGACCAATACCTTCAAAGCCAACTATTTTTACACAGAAGAAAGCTCTCGGGCTCTGGGATCTACACGGGAGGTGGGTGCAGCAAGGGACCAGGGCAGGCTGGTCCAAAGCTGAACCCCCACCTGGACATGAACACAGTGCCCACCCACACTGCTTTTCTCTCCATAGGTTCAATTATGCCACAGACCCACAGCAGCTTAAAGAGAAGGTCCAGAGACATGCAGGGGCAGCATCCCCACCACCTTCACCTGCCAGGGAGCAGCATGTCACCTACAGCACCCTGCTCAGGGAACCACAGCACCACATCCACTGAGTCAGAGCAATGCTATTTCCCTGCTTTCCTTCTTCCTTCCTCCTAGAGACTCCCTGAGCCCTTCCACAGCTTTTGCACCCTAGGTGGGTGGTCAAACAGGAACCTGGGCAAGGGCCATGGATTCACCCCTCTGGCAGGAACAGGAGAGAGGGGACCAGGCAGGGCCTGGGTCTTAAGCAGGGGAGGAGAAGGAGCTTGGGTTGTGCGTGCCAGGCATGGCATCCCTGCCCTGCGTGTCCCTGTCCCACTGCTGCCCTGCGCTATGCCCACGTACCCCCCCAGCAGCAGCACTACTGCACATGTCCCCTCTCTGCCATCTCACCCCAGGTTCTGTGTGTGCTTCTTCCCCTGTGCTTCTTCCTCTCGCTGCTTCTCGCCTTCACGGCCGCTCCTACTCTCCAGCCTCTGTCCCATCCCTGCTCCTCCTCTCCGTTCACCCACGACAGCCAAATCCACAGGCAGCTGCATGGTGTGGCAGTAAGCCCAGCCCAGGGAGCTCTCGTACCACTCAGGCGCTTCTGCTCCATCAATGCTTCCTCTCACCCAAAAAGCTGCCGTGGAGGTCGCTGCTCCTTCTACTGTGGATGGGAGGATTCAAGGATGTCCTGCACCACTGGGAGCTGCAGGTGCCTGCATCCTCCATCTGCATCCTCTGGCCCGGCTCTGCCTCTGCCAGCAGCTCCCTGAGGAGCTGACCCACTTTTGGCTGCAGCAGGGCAGGGGATGCCCAGTCCCACTGGCCCTGCTCTTGCTCTGCCTTTCACTCATCTTTGATGTTTAATGTAAGTAAATAATTACGTGTTCCCAAGCCGTGCTGTTGGAAAGCATCTGAGGGGCAACACAAGTTAATTTTGTGCTTTGAAATTATTTAGGTGTAGTGGACATAAGCTGCAGCATCATCTGCCTCCCATTCACCCAGCCCTGCCAAGGCACCTCTCCCTGCAGACATTTGTTCTTTTGAACCCCCAGCTGAGACCAACACTAACTTACTCCATCAATGTCAGTGTTTTGGCAGTGATGATGTACACACACGGAGCACTGTTATGTTTCTGAATGAAGATGAAAGAACAAAACTGTCAGGGGAGTCAAACTGAGTCGGGGGAACAGGGCTTGTGCTGTCTGTGGGTGCCAGCACACATTACAGCAGCCCTGATGGAGCACATGGGTACACCACTCAAGGAGAAGCCGTACTCACCCTCTCCAGGTCTTGCCTGAGGTGCATGAAGAGCTTTAAGCGTCGGTAGAGAACATCCTGCTCTTGCTGAGCCAAGTTGTCCACTTCATCTGTTTTTGGTGTTAGCAGCGGTTTGTTGGAGTTTGCTTTCCTCTTCAGCTTCCAGTACTGGTAGACAAAATCCACCAGTGATTCACTTAAGTCAAGGTTCTCTGCCACCTCTGAAGGCTTCACGAGCTCATAGAAGTCCTCCTCCAGCTGCTGGAGCTTCTGCTTCCGCAGCGTGACCTTCTCCAAGTCCAGCTGGGCTTGGTCGGGCTCTGTCCGTGCCTCTTCGGGCAACTTGGTGGCCCCAGTGCTGTGCTCAAGGCAGAAGGACTTGAACTTCACTTCATCGTTGTCTGCAAGGATAGTCCGCATGTCGAGGTTGTGGTCGAAGGCGCAGGTGACGTGGAACGCGGTGACACAGGCAGGCATGGAGCACTGCAGGAGAAGGACAGGGCTCAGGGCCTCTGCGGGGACACTCACCAACACAAGAGGCAACAGGGGCGTACCACAAACCCAGGGAGACCATAAGGATGACACCCGCCGCGAAGTGACGGATGCTCCACAACAGGAATTCCTGATGGAGGAACACCTACACTGCCCCAGTTGTAGAGACCCAAGGGCCCAACACCACAAACCCAAGCAGAAGAACCCCAGGGTTCAAGAGGTGACATTTTCTCACTTTACCTTTTTTAATCCATCTGTGTACTGGGCCCTGCTCATCTCTCACCTACCAGGAGCTTCCAGTGGTTCTTCCAACAAGACATATCGAAAGCCAAAGAACAGCATGGGCCAGTGGGATGCTCCAAGACTGTAAAGGGATTTCTCCTGATGGAGAAATGCTCATCTATATTTCACCCTCAAGCTACTCCCCCTCTGTTACCACATCTAAAGCCAATATGCCACTTTTATTGGAAGCATACAGAACATGGCAATGTTTAGGAATGAACATAGAATCTAAGAAGCAGCCAATACTCCTGAATGTCTTCCTTCTTTGGAAATTACACAGCCTCTAATTTGCTCTATTTAAAAAAGAAAGCAAAAGGCAACTGGAGCAAAACATGACAAAATGAATATTTTAGAACTTGTACAGTGGCTACAGTGTTGTCAAACTTCCATCAGATCAATTTTATCATGTTTTTCCTGACTTTCCTCAGGTTTAAATTACTTTGGATCCCACAGGCAACAAATCTCAGCCTGGTGTCCCACAGAGGAACTCCCACCAGCCAGCACTGTGCCTGTGTCCATGTCAGCACCTTCTCTCCCTCTACTCATTAACTGTGGAGTGCCAGATAATTATTTCAACCATAACCCATAAGCAATCAGTCTATTCCAGATGCTAATGACCAGTTAAACTGCAATAATGAGACATTTTAAGTGGGCTATTACTGTAGGCACTACTTTGGCATTAATAGAAGAATTGTTCTTGTGAGGGATGAAGATGCACTTGTGGCCTGAAGGACCAGGTGGAGGCATGTGAAATTTCCTGAATGTTGATGACAAACCATTTGGTTTTACTGGGGCTCTTCTGCAACTTAATTCTCAAAAAGAAAAATATATTCTGTAGTAGTTGAGGAACAGAAGTTTTACAGCTTTTTATCATCATTCTATCCATCAGCCCTGAATCCTGCTCAGGCACTCAGGGGTGAACTTTTGATGTTGGTGCTTTCAGATATTTTCTTTTGACTTTTTAAATGAGTCTGCTGGTGCTCAAGAAGTTGCCAGAACCAAGAAAAGCACAGGCAAGCATTGTTAAATCCTTCACTTCCAGAGCTCTCCAGGCCCTGCTCCAAAGCCTCAGAGAGCAGTGGGACGAGCTGGATGCAACTCCGTCTGTACCAGCACGGCTCTGGGCAGCAATGCTGGGCACTAACTCCCACAGGCACCACAAGCAAGCAGATTATGAACTCTGACACCGTGTTTATCCTGTTTAAAAATGGCCATTTGGTCCTAATTTCAGTCTGAAATTGTTCATGAAAATAGCTGGTAATCTGCAAACCTCAAATCCCTCTGCTATGCTGCTGGCACTCGCTTGGAGTCTGGCATTGTGAGGGACGCACTGACGCTCCCTGTGCCAGCCCAGGGCCCTCACCACCACAGTGGGCAGAGGGTGCCTGCCCTGCCACCCTGGCCATCCCCTGGGACAAGCCCCGTCTCAGCCACACACGCAGCTGAAGCACCGGCTCCATTATCAAGTATTTATTTTTGGCAACGAAGGAGGGACAGAGGGAACCCAGCAGCCTGACTTGCAGCTTCCAGATTTACTCAGGGTAGTCAGTATATCACACACTGGCTTTTGAAGCACACGCAGTGTGTCCCTTCCCTTCTGTTTCTGCCATCAGCGCTAAAAACAGCATTAACAACACTTCCATGTCTTCTGCCAGGACAGTGTCCTCCTAACAGGAATGACCATCACTCCACCTTAGGAATAAAACAAATCCAGTGACACTCATCCTGGATTTCTCTACTCCAACAGATGGCGAGCAGCACTTGTCAGAAACCGTGCCCAAAATGCAAACAGAAAATAATTAGGCAGCTCAGCTGACAGGGCAACAAAGAGAGGTACCTGGTTGGCCACAGCCACTGAGGGACCCTGGAAAAACTAACAATAAAAACATATTGACCCATCCCAGAATGGCGCTGGAATGAAGCCACTTGTGGAAGGAGGGAGGGATCTGCCACACAGAATAAATCAGGCTCTGAAGACTGGAGCAGTCCCTGCTTTGTTATCGATTGTGCTTCATTATCTTACAGCACCTTTCATTCAAGGATTTCAGCACACTTTGCTTATCCAGGAAAATCCATTCCCAAACAAAATTCTGAGAGAGAGAGAGGGGGTAAAAACTACCCCAGAGATTTAATGTGGGCTCTTAGCTGGTCCTCAAATCATTCTTACAGGGAAGAAACAGAGAGATGGTTTTAGTTGCCAAGGACATTCAAACAGAAGTTCAGCAGCTTGCAGTGCTGCTCCGCTGCAGTTTGGGGCTGGAGGGGAAGGAAGCTGGAGGGGAAGGAAGCAGCTCCTCCAACAGACCTGAGAGGGGAGCTCAGGAAGGAAAAATTAATTACCGGTGCTCAACACTGGCCAAGCCATCAGACACAACACTTCTGCATCCTTAAAAAACTACTATGTGATTTTTCGTGACCACAGATGGTCTGGAGCCTGGTAGAGCTTCTCCGCTGAAAAAGGCAATTTCAGCCTCACACACTCCTCGGAGGATGTGGGGCAGAGGATGGCTGGGACTGGGGCAGCATGGGCAACACACTCTGCTCTTATCCCTGATGCCACGCACTGCCTTTTCAGGACTACAGGCAGAAGACAGCTTTGGGAACCACCAGTTATCCCAGTGGATGGGGACCAGTGGCACTGCTTGCTCAATGGGAGCAGGCAGCAGTGGGCAGAGAAGCGATGATGAATAGGGGAGTGATGGAGGACAATTCCAAGGGCTCTTTCTCCAAAAAGCGACAACAAAAAGAAAGCTGGAAGATGACAGCAGAAGACTGTGCCCTTTGGAGAAGCTCGCCAGCAACCAAGAGAGCCCTGGCATACTGTGCTGCCTTGGTGAGCTCTTCCAGTCGCTCTGACAAACGAGAAGGAGGGAGTGGAGTCTCAAAAAAGTATGATCAGGATTCAGGCTGCACCAGAGCCTGGCTCCTGGCACTCTCTTTTCCATCTCAGAAATGCAAACAAGAAAATTCCTCCTGCATTCTGAGCTCTCTGGCATCTCCTGATGTCTGACCACAAGAACCACCATGAAGTAATGACTTCCCCTTAACAGGAATCAGGCAGAGGGTGTCTCCAGAGCTGCATCCCTGCACTGCATCCAGTATATTTGGCTCAATTAAGGTCACACGGAGTTACACTGGGCTCACACCTCTGTACCAGAAAGCAGGGGTTGAGTTACATGCAGTAGCAAGGATAGAGGCATGGACAGCAGTGGGGAGCCCTTCCTTGAGCTTCTCTGAGTTTCTTTCCCTTTTGATGGTCAAATTTGGATGGGGAAAAACACCTCCACACACAGAGGTCCCTAAAAAAATTTCTCGTGCTTGTCTCTGTAAATGTGGCTGAGATGGGTGTTTTCTCAGGCTGCAGTGCTGCCTCTGAGATACCCTGCTGGGACAACAGTCTTCTACTCTTCCAGCCTGCCTCCCAGATTTCACCTTCATAAAACCCACTTGGCCACTTGGAAAACCCCCTCCTGTGGAAGCAACCTCCTTCTTTCCCCAGACCTGCCCACCTGCAGCACCTGATTGCTGCTGCCAGAAACAAACACTCAATGCTTTTGCAGAAAACAACCTCCTCCTTTCAGAGCTGGGTCACAAACCCGAAATGCTGACAAAGGTAGATCCCACCTGCATAAACAGGCACTAGCAAAAATACGCTTCATAAAATATGCTCCACAAAATATGGTCCATAAACATAAGCTTTCAAAACAGAGTTCTGTACCACTGATGAGTACAGAGCATATTTATTTACCTATGGACGTTAATTTACCCCATAAATCCTTAAATAAAGACACTGCCTGCTTTTTTTCACTTCTCCCCCTTTTCCTTGAAGCAAAACCATCCTGCACACGGCAGGGTGGCCTCAGCAAATGCTCCAGTGACAATCTCATGAAGACTTATAAACCATGAGCTGCCAGCACATGAGGCAGCAAGGCTCCTGTTCCATCTCAGGTGACCTTTAATGCAAATCCATTCAGTCCCCAGGATGTCACAGCTCCCATGTCATGATGGCACTAAGAGGATGAAGCCTGAGAGACACTGAATTCTTTTTGATGCTGCCAAGCCTGTTTGCTTCCATCCCTGCCCCTCTGTTCTTTGAAAGCAGTTGCCATTCTGACACAGTATCTCCATCTGGCAGGGTGAATAAGCATCCAGAGCCATCAAAAAATGAGTCAATGCGACAGATTTAAAGAAGTATTGTAAAATTTCATTTCAAACCATGGAGATTACTTTTAAATAGCTCCCTTTAAAGAATTAAACCCAAGATGACAGCACGAACACAGCAGAGCCGGCAGAGCTCCTATCTCTGCTGTCCTGCCACCAGCCAGCAGCTCCTGGTCTATGGTCACTGCTGCATACACTGACCTCCACCATGCAGCTCCTGTTGAGGTACCAGAGCTGATCACTCGGGATCGGGACACATCCCTAACTTCCTCTCAGTTTTTCAAAGCTTAATGGCTACCCTTTGGGACCACCATGACATCACACTGGCCAAGCAGGTGGAAGGAGGGGGAATCATGGGGTTCAGCAGGGCTCCCCAAATGTTCTCACACCAAGTGTGCTGCATTTAGGATGGGAGCTTCTGCTCTGCTCCCCAAGAATAGAGATAATGGCATGGGAAGCTATGGCCCACTTTTGCAATAGAAAAGCCTCGGGAATCCTGCCTTCCATCTGAAAAGAGAATGTCTGTCCCTCCTGTTGTCGGGAGGGTGGGCAATCAGGTATCTGCAGTCGTTTGATTAGGTATGGCAAAACAGAAATGTAGAAATGTAATACATGGTAAGGACTTTATTTTCCAAGCCAGCAGGCCAGTGAGGACTATCCAACCCTGGTGCCCCCTGATATCCCCCCGCTGAAAGGCTGACACCCTGAGGTTTGTGAAATACTTCGGTTATGTATCCTATGAGCATCTCACTTTCCTGGCAGCCTCACAAAGCCCTTCTCCTGGAGGTTTCTGATCCAAACCAAGGTAATTTTCAGGTCCACTAATTAGTGTCACTACAGCAACACCACTGTGTTATGCAAAGAAAGTTAATCTAGATTTCTAGCGCTCAGTGCATTAAATGATTGCAAACAACATCTGATGATGCCTGACAGGCTCTTGTCATTAGGTTTACTGAGAACAAGCCTCATTCAGACCATGTCCGTTAGCATCTCAAGACTCTCCAGTGGCTAATACAGGTACAATGCCAGAGGTCTGCACTTCTTCAGTGCCGAGTTACATACCTGAATGCATGTCCCAGTGCACTCCTTGCAGAGGCTGCAGGACAAAGCCCATCTGCTTGCTGGGATATGTGAGATCTTTGTAATGGGTTCCATTTTTTCAGGACATCCAATGCTAACCTGGCCAAAAGATAGAAGACAAGTTGTAAATAGTGGCTACAGTCCCAAATCTCCTACAAGGGGGTATCTCTGGCATGATATGAGTCCGAATGAGGGATGGATTATATTTCTTATTCTTCAGGGTCAGTTGTAATTTGGAAAAAAACCCAAAGCCCCAAAACCAGAAACAAATCTGGATGACACAAAAGGAAAAATTTATGTTGGTTTTTCCTATGCATTAATTCCTCATCTGAGGTGCATCTCAGATGGGCATGTGAAATTAGGTTCACTCTGCTCAGAGGTATGCTCCCCACCTCTGCGGCCTTGCACCCTAATTCTCTGCCCTCCCTTCGTAGGGTGTCCCTTGGCTGCTCATTGAACACACGGCCTGATAACTACCCAGCACTGTGGCTCTGGCACAGCTTGACGAGCCCAACTGCATTTGATATTTACACCATTAATGAACACTCTGGGCCAAGACCTGAAACCAGGACTGTGCCCACCCATGTATCAGGAGGAGGCTGGGAAACTTCTCACTTCAGGTATCCATAAGGCACAGCTAACGTGGACCCATTTCGTGCCGCTCCGGGTGGGTTTCAGTGCCCCCCCTCTCTTGGGGCACAGCAGACACTTGGGCTGAACACCGAGGGCGCAGGTCCGGCACAGCCAGCTCCCAATGGGGACCTTCAGGATGCCATAGCACGCCTGTGGAAACATGAGGGACGAGGGTTAACCCCAGCAGCCCAGGACGAACATCCTCCCAGACCTCCTCCATCACTCCCACCTTTCTCACTGCTGCTATATCCCAGTAAACAGCAGACTCAACGCAGCACCAGGGCGACAGACAGGGAGCTGAAGTTCTTCCTTACTACCTTCCCTGTTTTCACGTGGATGCTCATGGCGGATCAGTGCGTCCTGGGTTTTAATTAAAAGCTAAGTATAAAAACGTGCCATGTATCATGCCAAGCACCTGCCCGGCTCCAGGCTGGGGGTGGGCAGAGCCCCCACCACTGGCAGCTCTGTGGTGCAGACATCTGCCTGCTCATGTCATGCCCATTCCTGACTCGGTGAAGTAAGAAATGCTGTGCAGAGAAATCTTCTGAGGTCACTGAGGGCTGAAAAGCCACAAGCCCGTGATTGAGAAAGTTGACCACACTGGTTACAGACCCCACACAGCCGAAAGGGGAAGCAAAAATAACTACGGAAAGGCAAAAAGGGGAAGCCAATAGTCAAGAATGTAAATGAGATGGGAGGAACCAAAAAGGAAAATAAATCTTAAGGATGACACATCTAAAAGGAGCACTGACAAGTCTCCAGCCAAGAGAGTGAGAACTGAAGGACTCAGGCTGCCCATGGAGCTCCCTGACTTGCTGTGGTAACACAGGACTCCAAGAAGCCAAAGTGTTTCATAAGTATATCTCTTCCATACTTGGGGAAGAGCCAAATGATAAGCCGTATCACATAATGAAAAAATACTTTTCACTTTGACCATAATTTATGACTGTATTAAACAGCTACTACTAAAACTACACAGTTTTTAACTGGCAGGTCCTGATAACTCTCACTTAAAGAGTTTTCAGAGGGTGACACACACTGCCTGGGGCACTAACACTGTGTCACTATTTAAAGCAAGGAGATGTAATCAATCCTACATCTGGCTGCTCTGACATCCCTGCAGAGGGCAAGCAGCCAGTGTTGACAACGACCCCCAGCACTGGCGGCTGCAAATTGAGCCCAGGCATTAATCAGCTCCACTTCTTGAAGTTTATCCCCAAAAAGAACAGCTTTTCCTCCTGCTGCTGCAGGTCACCATCATCACAAGTGACAGTGCTGCGGGTGGGCACAGGAACAGAGGGGGCACATGGAGATGTGTGAGTGTGGGAAAAGCACATCTTCGGTCTTTCCTGGCCAAGAACAGACTTTTGGTTGCCCCAAATCACAAATTGACTGATGGTGACTTCCAAGGGGAAAAAGCCACTTTGTGAACAGATTATTGGGATAACAAGGAATTAAGAGAGGAGATATTATTGCTGTGAGTCTACACAGTTCAAAGAGACTTAACTGTGTGTTTCACAGTGTCTCCAAATGCGACAGATAAACAATTGCTGGAACAGTTTTATAAAACATGTGATTTAGTATCAGTCAAGAATCAGCCTGATATGTACTAGCAGCAGAATGAACTGGCAGACTGATCTCAAAATCCAGAGGAAAGCAGGAATTATGACCAGGTGCACATCTCTAGCAGATTCTTGGATCTTGGTTATTTATTTCTAGTGATTTTAGGGCAGCTGAAGGTGCAGTTCTGCTCCTGAGAAGCAAATATAGGGCTTCCGTCCCAGACAAGGAGCAGCACTAGAAACAAGGTGCATTATCAGCTAAACACTCTTCCAAGTCCAGCACCACGCAGAAGGGCTCCAGAAACATGAAGCCAGAGGAATGCTGCATAGGAGCAGAGCAGCTATTTTTACTGCTTCATCTGCCTGGGGTGCAACATCACTGAGAATTAGATGCCAAAAAACCAGGGAGGATGCCAAGCCATAGACAAGCTCGGTGTGCTCCACGGAACAAAGGGCGGGTTCAGCCATGTGCCCACACCAGGGAAAAGGAATTCAGTGATGACAGACCCGTGGCATGGTGGCTGGAAACTGGAGGTGGATCATTCCCATGCTAAACAGAAGCGTGAGGTTGTCACCGGGAGAGCAATGAACTGTGATTTAGCAGCGGGGGACACGGTTCCACCTTGCTGACAATTTTAAAAGGACAACTGCATGTGCTTTCTAAAAGCTTCACTCCATAGGAATTAATTAATAGCAAGCCTCATGGCTTGTGTTATGCAGATGAGGTGAGTACAATGGTATCTCCTGGCACCATAACCCACCACTGTGTTTTGAGCCCCTTCTCGATGGGATGCAGAAGGACAAGGCATGGCTCTGGTGAAGCCCATGGCACCACCACCCACATGCCCACAGGAAAGCCTCATTCCCAGCAGGTTTTGGATGTGGTGCTGGCAAAGGCACAGTGCAGGTTAGATAATCACGATGCCATGTAACACCCTGCACTGTGGCTCTGGATTTTGTGGCTTAGGGTGTAAATCGGGGCACAGATTAAATCACGGGCAGCTTATGGGCTGGCATAGAGCTTAGGGCTGGACTTTGCTCCCTGAAAACAACTGAAAATCCCTCTCTTCATTCAACAGCCTTGAAATCCAGGCTGCTGTGTCCCCTTCTGCAGCGCTGGGACTGCTGCTTGAAGTGGAGCCCACAGGGTGCCACAGCTCCGTGAGTCCCTGCTGTGGCTCATGCCAGCTCACAGCCTGACACTGCCACTTGGGCTTGTTAAAAAAGAACCCAAGACAATAAAACAAATACCCCGAAGCCAACCCTGAATCATTCTGGTATTTTGTGGAATCTGATTCACTGATGGAAACCATTCAAAACACCCACCTCCCGCAACTATAGATATCTCCGGTGCTCTCCCACCTCCAGGAAGCACTGATGGAAAAGCTGCCCAAAAGATGAGCAAATAGCTCTCTTGAGAACTAAAAAAACCCCAAACGGTTCACACAGAGGGTGAAGCCCAGGTGCTGCTGCTGCCATCCCAGCACCACACAGTACTTCCCCTTGAAGCACGACCAATAAAACCTCCCTAGGTCCATGAGGGACCCAGAATACCCTCACATCTTCCCCTTGTCAAGGTTTCCCCAAAAGCAGGAGTCCACAAACATCCCCCCCTCTCCCCTAACCAGCAAGGCCTTGAAGCATTTGCATTCAATTCTAAAAATAAAATTATTTTCCTCCAGGCAGCAAAATAAAATGAAATCCCACACTCACACACAGTGGGGAAGCTGGGACAGAAACCCTGCGATGTGAGACAGCACTGGTGAAGCTGGAAGGTCCAACCACCCCCCAGATAAAGCAGAGGAGGAGGCTGGGGGGTCTCAGCAAGCCCACCCCTCTGGTGAGCACAGGACTGCAGACCCACATACCACTCAGCCACCAGCCAAGTCCTGCACACAATGCTGGTCACCCCAGAGTGCTAAAGATCCCACTGGGGAGCAAAAAATGGGGTAAAGAAGGATAAGCATATTAAAGGATGAGGAGATATAAAATATGACAGAGACCAGGGAGTAAGGAGGAAGGGGCAATTCAACTTCCGGCTGTGTGTTTCTGTGGGCACTTATAAATGGTTGGGGGTAAGAAAGTAAGAAAAGCAAGTCTGCTGTCTGCCAGCTATCGAAGACCCCACTGCTATCCCCACTCCACCGGAGCCGCACTGGGGATCCACGAGGAAAGCTTAACAGGAGTCTACAGAAGCCCAGGGGAGCGGCTGGGTGGGGATGGGAGGAACCCAGAGGAGGAGGGTACCAGAGTGTGAGGAGCAGAGCCAAGCGCTGCCACCCTGCCCCGCAGCTGAGGCTCACCTGGTGCACGCAGACGTTGCACTTGTCACAAAACACCATCTCGTTGCCGTCCTCCCCCTCCGGCGAGCGGCACACGTCACACACCACGTCCTCATCATACTCGATGCCTAAACCCTCCTCGGTCTCAATGGCAATGTTCATGTTCTCGTAGCACATGGTCTCCAGCTCCTCCAGCACTCGCTCCAGGGTGATCTCATCCAGCTCGGGCTTTTCTGCAAGGGAGAAGGCAGTCCATGAAGGCAAAGCCACTGATGCAGCTCCAGCATAGGCGCCCACCCGCCTTCGGGGAGCATTTTCCCAGGGGCTGAGCATTTCAGATGGCAACTCAAGAGGCAAATCCACAGCGACGGTAAAAGCGGCGATTCGGAAAACGGGTGCTCCTAACTCGGGATGCAGTTTATATTTCATAAACAGTAACAAAACATTGCTGCTGGCTGAGAGGAAGGAAACCCATTCAGCTGAAGCAATGGGGATAATTGGGGCTGACAGTTTAAATGTTCAAGGAGACAAGTTTTGCAAAGACGCTTTCTGTAGCAAGGGCTCAGACAAGCTTTGGCAACGCAAAGTCAGTGCTTTAATTGTTAAGACTGAAAATTGACCATTTTAAGGCCAATTAAACAGATGTATAAAACTGAAGCCAAAGGCAGAAATTAAGGAAAAACAAGGGGGTTTTTTGTGTTTGGGTTTAGTGAAATCAGGAGGTCAGACCCAGGTGGGTCTCTTACTCCCCCCATATCAGAATCTTTAATGGAGAGAGGTGGCAGAGATGTTTTACCAAAGCTTTCGCCACAGAGACAACCAGGAATATAAGGTCAATAACCAGGAGAGGTTTTTTAGAGCAGCAATCTCTAACAGTGGGATAACCAGCTGCCTTTAGATAGGGCATGCTGCTGCCAGGAGCTCAGCAGCCTCAAAATGGTGCCACACTGAAGGCTGGTCCCACCTGTCCACAAAGATCCTGGTGCCACAAACACAACATGAGGTCACTCCAGGTGAGGAAAAAAATCTGTCAGCAGCAGCAGTGAGGTTCTCTGTGAGGTATCAGAGGCAGAATTAAGCCCCCACCACACCCTGTCCCCCAGTGAGCACTATCTCATCACAGGAGAAGGCACAGAGACAACAAAAGAAGTACCAGCAGGATGCAATACAAAACAATTAGACTTTGCAGTTTGTTAGTCTGAATTATCCACAACTGGCCAGATAGAGGAGGAGCCTGACCCAAGCTGCTGTCCACCCTCCTTTATGCAAAGCAATGGGAGAAAATACCTCATTTATGAGCAGAGATGGAGAAAAAAAGGCTTGAGGAAGAACCTCGAGGAGCAGTTACTAATTAAATGTTCCAAGAAAAATTTGGCATCCTGGGAATCTCTCAAGCCACAGTGTGATGTCCCTGTCCTGGACTGAACTCTGGGCTGCTGAAAAGCCCCCAGGGATGGGATTGCAGGGGTCCCAGCACCTCTGACTGGATGGGGCGGGCAGAGGCTGCATCTTTTCGCCTATAACCACCGACCAACTGAAAAAACTCTGTCAAAGGGGAAAGCATCACGTAGGCGAGCTCAGCAAGCAAACACACCATTGTCTTGTCTTTTTAAGCTCTTCCCCAGTGTTTCACTGGCACAGTTTCCCTTGGCTTGACAAGTCTCTGCAAACATCCAGCCTGGTATTTTACACGTCTGTGTCGAGTCTGAGATACCATCTAAGATAGACAACACAGTTCTCTATCACAGCCCTTTCAAGAGCTCGGGCTGCTATGCTGCAACATGCCAAGGAACCTGCTGATACCTGTTTGATTCCGGAGCAGCCCTGGCGATGGGCGCAGGATCTCATTCCCAGGCTGGCACAGGCTGCCTGGGGCCTCTGGAGCTCAGCAGTGAGAAGCATCCTGCACTGGCACAGCAAGTCCTGAGCACCAGGGCTGGGACGGAGTCACTGTCTTGCTCTTCAGCATAGCGCTGGTTGGATGCAGCAGGTCAGGAAGCACCAAATCATGGAAACGTGGAACAGTTTGGGTTGGAAGGGACCTTAAAGATCTATTTGTTCCAGCCCCCCTCCACAGGCAGGGACAACTTCCACTAGACCAGGTTGCTTTAAGCCCTGTTCAGCCTGAACTTGAACACTTTCCGGGACAGGACAGCTGCAGCTTCTCTGGGCAACCTGTGCCAGGGCCTCAGCAGCCTCACAAGGAAAACTTTCTTCCCAATATCTAATCTAAATCGATCGAATCCTCTTTCAACTCAAAGCCATTCCCCATTGTCCTATCATTGCCTGCACGTTACAGAGAAAGCCAGAGCATTATTTTTGCCTTAACGGAATTCCTTTATAAACACACCACCTGAGGTGCACTTGCTCAACATGACTTTATATGAGTATTAAACCAGTCAAGCAAGAATACCCCCGTCTTGGTCAGGGTTTCAACTCCCTGTCTGTGACTATCAGTCTGGGCACTGGAGTGTCAGTCTGGACTTGCTCCATTCCTCCCAACATGTCAGGCTCTGCTCTTCTAGAAAGCAAAATGATCATCAAGGTGCTCCCTTGATGTGCTTTTCCCCACACACTTTCCACAGCTGCCCTGTGCTCATGGGAGAGGGCAGGCAGAGAGCTGGCAGCTGCAGGCAGCATGAGGAAGGAAAGGGAAGGAGTTTTCCACAGGAATCATGAACCCGACCTTGCCCAGGGTCAGGATCATGCTGGCACTGCCACAGTTCCACTTCACCTCGAGTGGAAAGAACCAACACCCATCCTACCTCCTGAATTTTCCATCATCGCCTGCTTAACCCTGGGAAGAAAGTTCATGCTGATCCCAGAACTCCTGCGGCAGAGAAAGACCCGAGCAGAGGGAGACCAGCGCCTCGGAGGGGTTCCCGTATCAGCCTCTGTGCCATGCAGCTGTTACACCATTACACGGGGAAATACGGATCTGTCCCTCCTGCACACAGGCGCGCAGGCGCTCTCACACTCCATTTAGATGTAATTACATTAGGAATGCGTTTGCCAAGCGTCATCCCAAATACCTCGGAGCTTATTGAATTGACAATTGCACTTGATGGGGATGAAGCGATTAATCGTTTATGAAACACTAAACAATGGGGCCTGGGGGTGAAGTGCTTTTTCCATTTGTGCTCCATTTATCTCCTTCTGTATCACATGAAGTTTCTGCTACTGAACTCCATTCATAAATTTGTTATCTTTTTGGCTGCAAAAACTCTCTCCTTATTGATTGTGGCCAGCTAAACAGCAAACAAAAAAATTCTCCACCAAAATGCTCCCTGTGTATGTGCACAAGTGACACTATTATTGTCCCCAGAGAAGGAAAGTAAAGACACAGACACTGATCTTGGCTACAATGAACAAATCCAGTGATGTCCACATTTGGGACCACCACCAGGTCAGTGGACTCCACCTGCTGATCAAGAGAATGGTATTTTCACCTGGTTAAGGTGTGCCAAGGTCTTGGGCAAGAAAACAAAGCTTTTCTGAGCCTCCACAGAGAATAGCAGTGATAGCCATAAACTTCTTCAGAGTTTCTGTCTGGAGGGACACAGGCTGAGGTGAGGCTTCAATCTCATGGCAATATAATCACCAGCCATTTGGAGCCACGGTCAAAACACCGACACAGGAGGAGTATGTCCCATCACCCCTTCCAGGAGGCCACCCACACCCTTTCCCCGTTAACACTGAGTGCATTAACAATGACGGGTTTTGATGTGGCCACCCAGCCTCCCTGGAATACCCTGGTATCGCCTCACCATGGGAAGGGCTGTAATTCAGGGAATGCTGCCTCCCACGGCATCTCAGATGAGATAAACTGTCCCCTCTTTGCACGGGGCAGGATGCTGGGGTGTAGCACCTTTCCAGCTAAAGGAAGCATCAGAATATGGGACTTGCTTCAGAAATGGAGGAGGAGAAGAGGTGACAGATGATGCACTACGGGAGGTCTCCCTAGATCTGATTCATGAAAGGAAAACATGAAGGAACTTTGCTCCAAGCAAAAACTCTTCCCTGTGTGCCTGCGTCAGGGTCTGTCATGATCCCTGCAGCTCCACAGCCACCCAGCATCCCTGTTAACCCAGGGGGCTCCCAAGGGGCCCAGCCCAACTCCATACAACTCAGCCCTTCCAACTGCCCGTACAGCACCTGAAACACAGAATTTAAAAACTTTATCCCAAAGGAGCTGAGATTACTAGGCTGGCACTGCAGTCACAGCACCATGCCTGGTAGAAGTACCAGGCACATTCCTTTACACAACGCCACCCTCCGTTATAATTATTTCTGTAATATTGTAATTTATGTGGCATGTAGGAGCAATATTCTTCTGCTAAATGAATTCTCAGCTACTCGTTGTCATGGTGTGAGCCAACTCACTGGGAGGGGAGGAAAAAAATAGCTGGAGACCCACCTTTCACAAAATAGACTTATTTCTGACTGAACTGTATTCCACTAATATCAGTTTACTGAAACAATAAATCCTTTCCCCATGGAGAATACCTGGAGATAGAAACAGCTCATGAACAAACAGTTACCAGGACTGCAGGCTGTGCCATTCGCTGATTCACAGACTATAAACCTGGGAGTCCACTTTTCAGGAAAAATATATGTATTTTTAAATAAATATAAACAAGCAAAATTACTGCTTCTTAAAACAATATTAAAAAAAACCAAAAGCATTTGTGAGATTGATGTAGGCTTGTCTCTGACTATCTTTGAAAACCTGAGAGTGAAAGAATGACAGGTTCCTGATGGGATGGGGTGTTCACACATGGTACAGGGACCACAGACTCCAGAGATCTCCTTCCAGCTCACTGTCCCTCCAGCTCGCCCCAGGCAAGTCACTTCAAACATGCCTGCTTTGGCACTCGTGGGGATACCAGCCACCCTGCCCCGGGCTGAGTGCCCCCCTGGGCACGCCAGGTCCTGTCCCAAGCATCCTTCAGGGACATCAGGGAATGACAGCCAACCACCTGAACACCACACCAGATGACCAGGGACTCCCACAGCCACCTCCAGCCCACCACCTGCAGACACACAGCCCTTGGAAGACGCAGAAATTGTACATTAATCTTTTATCAATGTTATTTATAAACAGACCCTGCATGTAAAGTGTGACCAACACACAAACAGCGAACTGAGCACCCATCGTGAAACTTCCAGACATTTTGTTACAAACACAGCCTGCTAATGCACTTGAAAGATTTACAGGATCCAATTATCACCCTTTCTGCCACCCACTGACATCAATTATTGCTCAAATTTAAGATGATGACAAAATGTTTCAGAAGACGCTTTATAAGCTTCTGCCTCTCTGCAGCAATGCTTGGCTCTGACAGGGCTGTCCTAGAGCACTACTGATGAAAGCCTCCTCACACCATCAGCAGCAAAACTGGAGTATTGCTGGAAACGACCGCAATTACTGCCAGAAATTCACGGAAACAGCAAAACAGTGACTTGACGTAAAAACTGATTGTGCTGAAAATGTGGAGGCAAAATGTCTGAAGAGTTTCCCACTGATCTTCAACCCTGCTCAGCTCGAGAGGGTTGTGGTGTTCTACAGAGGGGAATATCTTCAAACTGACAGCAGGCAGGGTGATACTGGATATCAGCAAGCAATTCTGCCCTGTGAGGGTGGTGAAGCACGGGCACAGGTTGCCCAGAGAAGCTGTGGCTGCTCCCGTCCCTGGAAGTGTTCAAGGCCTGGTTGGATGGGGCTTGGAACAACCTGCCCTGGTGGAAGGTGTCCCCACCCATTGCAGGGGGCTTGGAACGGGATGAGCTTTAAGGTCCCTTCCAAACCAACCCATTCTATGATTCTATACAGTGGTCCTGCACAGTGGGACATGGATACACGTTGGTGGGCGGCAGCTGCTTGGAGACGGGCTCTGCCTGGGGAATGCCAACTTGCTGCCTCAGGGTGAAAAAGGGGCTCCCTGAATCCCAAAAGGATGCAGTGGGATGGGAGCAGCCTCAGAGTGTGACACCCAGGACTGCCAGGGAGGGAAGCAGCCACTCTCTGAGGAGCAGAACTGACAGCAGCCTCTGCTCCACTGAGCACATCTTCCCCGGGGTACTCAACTGACTCCAGCTTATTTCACATCTACTTGACCAATCTCACCTCTGCCGAGGGAGGTATCATCTCATTAGTACACAGACATATCTCAAGTATGCAGCAATGAATTCCCCCCCGGAGCTTCAAAAGCAATCCATGTGACCTTTGCATGTTCCTGCCATAAAATACCAGGAACACCTCCAGCTCCCAAGATAGAAGCTGTGGTGGGCATACGTGAGCAGAATACACCATATGGCTTAAGTCAAGGGAATACTTAGAAACTTCGACTCTGCCTTCAGCAAAATTGATTCTGACAACAATTTTAGCAATTTCTTGAGGATTTTCCGTGTGTTTATGAAGTGCCGATCACTGCAAAAGGGTCTTTCAGCCTTGGTCTTTGAAGTCTCTCTAGCTCCGCTCTTACAATAGCTTTGGATTTAGTGACGATCATAAAATACAGCATAAAATGTTAAAATAAAATCAAAGACTTATGGCATGGCTCCTGTCTGAAAGGAAAGGCCTATGCTGCCTGGAGTGGCATGGACATTAATCTGGCTCAGAGCTTCATTCAGCCTTCTTCAGATCCACTTTTCTTACTATCTCATATTGCAGCAGCAACAAATAAAACACTTAGGCATGCCTAAATACTGACTTCATCTCTAGCACACAAAGGTTCTTTAAACAGCACATTTCCACTGAGTACAGCAACAGCTACTGAGGCATCTTACTGGGGGGTTTAAAACTATTTAAAGCTGTTTTATGTTTAAAACTTTTGCTTTTCATGTAAAAACCTTTGCTTTCTAGAGAAATCCTAGTTAATTGGGAGAGGAGTCAGCAGGCAGAATGCAGAGAGCTGGAGCTATCTGGAGGTTTATCTGATCTTGGTGATAAAATTCCATCCCTGAGGTGACCTAAAAAGGACTGGAAAAGGCATGTGCTGTGTGCTACGTGGATCCACGAAAGGCGAGCTGGATGATCTCATAGGTGTTTTCCAGCTCTTCTCCTGCACATCCTCAGGAGCCAGTCAGAGATCAGGATCCTTCTTTGTCATTAAATACTTTGCGAATGACATACTGTGCCCCTGGACAGCCGAGTGACAACAGTTCAGCCAAACACCCATGAGGAATTTAAACTTCTGCCTATCTCTTAAATTAATGCTGGGAGATAACTCCTGACTCCTCTGAATGGGAAGAGAGGCTGCAGTTCTCTAGTTAAGCCATGTTAATGATCTTGGAGATTAGCAAAGAGGGTTTGGAAATCTCCTCGAGTCATTAATGGTGTCATTAATGTCAAGGGCTTCCGAGAGAAAGCGCTATTTATGGACTGCCTTTGGACCAACCCAGGCAGTGGCACTTCTCCGCCTCGGGTGGTGAAGGGCACTCAAATCCCACCCTGGCATTTCCTATCTGGGAAGCAGAGGGAGCAAAGTCCCTGCTCTGGCACAGTCTAGGAGTTGAGCAGCAATAGATTCACTACAACAGCTTTCCTCTATGAGCACCCAAACCTCATCACTTCCACGGGCAGGAAAATGCATCCCCCCTCAAAGAAGCCCAATGACCTCCAGCCTCCATGGTGGGCATGACTGCCAAGGGTGATGTGACTGTGGTCCTGCAGCCAGGAGCACCAGCTCCCATCCTGCTTCCCACCTGCCAAACTCCCAGCTCCCGGCAGTGCCAGGGACGTGTTATTAATCCATGCCACATCTTTTCCTTTCCAAGTCACTGGAAAAAATGTACTAGTCCTCGCACTGCTAGAGAAATTGGAAGGACTGGGGGAGGGGGCAAGAAACCAGAATCCACTGGGCTGAAGCTGCATCCGCAGTGGATTTCCCATGCCAAACACTGGTTTTCAAAGCTACTCTCTCCCCAGCATGTTTAAGGCTCAGCCCATAATAACCGTGCTCCTCCCTCAGCGACAGCAATGGGCTGGAGAAGAAGGTGATGGGCAGTGATGTTCTCTACACTACCACTGCTGAGATCCCCTCCATCCTCATCACCATCTGGAGTTGGTGATGGCAGGAAGGCTCAAGGGCTTCCTCAGATTCTATGGTTTCATTCAGCCCAGCCCTGGACAAACATCTTGTAAGGACACTTCTTGGAAAAGGTGACTGGCTGATAAATGATGAGATGGAGGGGAAAAAATGCAGCTTGCTCAGAATGGCCAAGGGTCAGCAGCAAAGCATTGCCTGTGTCCTGACTTGGGATTCATTGGGATGCTGAGGTGCCAGCCCACCCACATGCCTGCACAGAGCAGGGATATGGCTGGGATGAAGCTCAAGCTCCCCTCCTAAACTCTACTCATTCCCAAGGCAGTGCTGCTGGAGAAGCCGCCTCTCTTCCCCAGCACTCGTGGGTTTGGCATGTGCCAGCCCAAGGGTGACATGGGGACAGCCAGCAGCCCATATGGCCTGGGGCAGGGACCTTCCAGTTATCTCAACTTTCCATTACCACAGGAGCTCCACATCTGGACACTGCATTTGAAACCTAATACTTCGAAGAAATAATAAAGCAAGGCAAATTTAACCCAATTGAACTGGAGAAGCCAAATCTCTGCCCACTTCATTTCTAGAGACTTATGAAATACACACAAAGGGAAGTGGAAATAGAGACAACCCTTCTCTGGAGCCCAGAGACACTTCTGATGGTCATGCAGCTGTGGAGATGGCAAGGGAAATGTAGCAGGGGATACAGTGAGGGCAGAGTGAGGTCAGAATGATGCCCAGGGTGGTAGAAGCTGGGTTCCTGATCCAGCAACAGTAGCTGTGAAGGGTTAGGAAGGGTGGTGCAGAGGTGCAAGTACCTGAGCAGGACTGAGGCACTTGGTTTTATCCAGCAGCACCCTCTGCTCTGCCCAAGGACTTCACTGTAGCTGCCAGTGCCTCAAAACCTGGGTGTGCTAATGACAGACCTGAGGCTGCTAATACAGGACCAGCTAATGAGTGTGAAACTGACTTGTCATTTTTCTGTGATGCTATAGGCTCCACAACACTGAGATTATGGGAAATCTAATACACAGGATACCTATACCAGATAATCAGACAAACTGTGAAAGCAGTCTCTACAACTTTCTCAAGGTCATGGTGACGAAATTTCATTGTAAATCATGAGTACATCAGGACAGATTTTCCAAAACCAGGATCAGTCAGTGTCATGGCCAACTTCTGAGCTCACTTGTGCTCCATGCAAGCTCGCTGAACTGCATCTTCCTGCGCTCATCCTGAATCCTGCTGCAGCCCTCAGCCAGCTGCCTGTGAGAGCCAGCACAACCTTCCTGCTCCACAGTGCATGATCCCATCTGCTCTAGCACTTGGTAAAATCCTTTTTCCCACCCTTGAAAGACCTTTACCACCAGGAGTAACCCTTCATGTAGGCATGCTTGAGCCTTCACTGACTTCACAAAGTGAATGTTTTATTGAGGTGTTACTCTTACCTGCAGAGCAGCAGCCACATCACAGCAACCCTTCCCTAACAAGGACTGGAAAATCCCTCCACAGTCTGGCAGGACTACACACCCATTGGTCTGTGCCAACAAATCTGCCCAGCAGACCATGATAAGCACTAGTGCCAATGGTCAAATTCCAAGCTCAGGTACTTCCACTCGACCAAAATCCACTAAAGGATTTGAAGAATGTGCAGTGATATAACAGCAGTGATGCAGGCAATGTTATACTGTGATATCTAGAGATGCCAAGACAGGAAACAATCAGGACCAGCGTTTCTGACATTTCTTCTTCCAGGCCTTTAGTTCCACATGCTTACTCAAAAAGCCTGAATGCCCACTGTGGGACACACAGGCCAGAAAAAAACAGAAAAGCAATACTCACCCATCTCCTTGAGCTCCATGTTAATAAGTTCCAACCAGCAGGCATCGAGTTCGTCCAGGTCATAGCGGCTCATTCCTTGCAAGTAAGTCCTTGTAGCTTCTGAAATCTCAGAGCCAGACAGGCTGCTCGGTGAAACCTGTGAAAGTGAGTTCTCCAGCTGGGGGATGATCCTGGAAGAAAAGAAGGGGAGAAAGAGCTACAACTCACAAAAATATTCTGTTTCCTGCCATGGAGGGTGAGACTACACCAGGTACCTGACTCTGTGAAGGAAAGAAAAGCCACAGCACCCGAAGTCAGCCCATGGGCCAGCACTGACAGACGGCCTCAGCACAAGCAACTACAGCAAGAGTGTTCCCAGTCATCTATGAAAATTAACTCTTTAGATGAGAAAAATGAGGTGCAATGGAGATGATGACCCAAGGACCGACAGCGAGCCCCTCGGCCATTAACTCCTCCATGAACACCTTCAGCGTGCTGTACACTGCAGTGCCATATCCACATCGTGCCGGGCAGCACTTTGGCATGCTTGGCACTGGAGAACATCCCATGGTGGCCTGTGAGATTGTTCTGAGTGCTCTCTAATCACAATCACGGGGATGGGGAGAGGAGCTGCCTCATCTACTGCAAACTCCCTGCACAGAGAGCAACCAGGCGCTGACTGTCAGCTCTTCTGCCTTTCCTTGACAACTCTGCAGCAATATGCATGATACTTGCCATGCACATGTCAACAGTGCCATGCCTAATGACATACAAGCAGAGGACAAGTTGGAAATGAGAAGCAGCCTGTGGTGCCAGCTGACAGATCTTGGCAAAGTTGGGAACTGGAGCTTGCTGCAGTATTTGCACAGCTCACATTTCCTCCCCTGAAATCCACCTCCTGGCACAGATATCAAGCCAGAAAGATCCTGCAAAGAAACAGCAACCAAACATCAACTCGCTGCAGAACGTCAGCCCCTTCCAAACAGCTTCTCCCCGTGCAGCCCTGCTCTCGCACCAGTGCCAGCTGGGAAGGCTGCTGATCCCTGAAAGACTTTTATCTGCCTTCTGTCCCGCTATGTAAGCTAATGTCAGAGCACTGAGTGCCTTGTGCTTTCTGATGCGTCTGGGGCAAAGCCATGGTGTCCATCACATAACCAGATGAATTGTGGTACCAGATGCTCCAAGGTCTGTGTGTGCCAAGGAGAGACACTTGGGCCCAGCTGTCCTCAGGAATGGGACCCTACCTGCCTTGCCCAAGGTCAGGAAGGAAATCTGTGGCAGGGCAGGAAAATGAACCTGGAGTTTCTACAGACCAAAACACGTAGTTTAATTGCTGTCCTCTGTGGTCACAAACACTGGAGGTACTTCCAGAGATGCCAGCAGAAGCAAGAATTTATGGCTCAGAGAGGAAAACATCAAGAAATAGGTTCTGATCATCTCTTTTGCTTTACTTTCCCCACCAGTAAATTGAAAATAAAGATGTGACCCAATGTCCTGAGTACATCTCCAAATTTAAGTTCAAAAAGTAAAAAGAGCCACATGGAAGGACAGCTCTCAGTCCCCACATTTTAGAAAAATCTCACTGTAATCTAGGACAGGACTTGCGAATTCACTGACGTTTCTATTTAACGCAGACAGCAGTAATAACACTGAAACTAGGCATGCTCCAGCCACAGCTTCAGGATTGGCATCTAAGGAGCTCCCAAACCCCTAAAATCAGAGAATCACAGAATGGATAGGGTTGGAAAGAGTCTTAAAGATGATCTCATTCCAACCCTCCCTGCCCAAACACCATCCAGCTTGGCCTTGGACACTTCCACGGATGGAGCAGTCGCAGCTTCTCTGGGCAACCTGCGCCAGGGCCTCACCACTCTCACAGGGAAGAATTTCTTCCTAATCTCTGATCTAAATCTGCCCTCTGTCAGTTCAAAGCTATTCTCCCCGGTCTAGTCACAACATACCCATCTAAAAAGTCCCTTTCCAGCCTTTCTTTTAGGCCCTCTAGCCACTGGAAGATGCTTTTAACAAAAAAATAAAGCAGGAGCTGCTGGTGCAATGCGCATTGGTTCACATCAGACTGAGCCTCTCTTTCCTATGAGCCCAAGCCCAGAAACAGGCCCTTGGTGGGGGAGCAGCCAGGCTGGGCACACCCTTGTTACGGGAGAAACCTGAAAGCTGTTGAGAAAAAAACGGTCCTCCACCTGCAATGAACATTTCTGTTGGGAAGAGCTGCCTGAGCAGGCATGAGGCCAGGGCCATAAGCCTTCATTAAGCCCAGTTACACAAGCTGCTCACCCAACAGCCCCTGCAACAGGTGATGCCTTGACACCAAGCCAGCCACGGATGCTTGGGATGACAGCTGCTATTTTTACCCTGGCATAAAATTGCAAAGATGAATGCTCTGTGTACATATCAAAGGAGTATCCCGAACAGGTCATTTACTGTATTGACAGCACTGAAATGCACTCGGTGTGATAAGGATGCTGACACGGTGCATACTGCCTGCCACCAAGCAGTGTTTGGGACACAGCACCTGCCTGAGCCTGGGCACGTCCGCTCCCACCCGGGCATGCAGCCTCCACCTCCTTTCTGCAGATACCTCGTGAAGAAGTTTTGCTGAACCTGATGCTCAGAGACAGGAGACAACTGACTCCTCCCTTGAGTCATGCACTCGCCTCCCCAAGGCTCCCAACCCCTCTCAAAACCTGGATGCATGTTTAGACTCACAGGTCCTGGCTTTGCACAGTCCCTGGTGAGATCACAGCGAGCTCAGGGGCTTACTGATGATACCAGCACCACCAGCACTCAACATCCAGCTTTTTCTGACACTGTAATTAAATGCAATTTGCTTTGGTTTAATGGGAACTGGCACTTACAGAGTGACATTTTGCTTCTCACCATGTCACTGATGATGAAGATCAAGGTAATGAAGATACAAACATCTAACAAGCTCACCAGCACTCTGTTAAAAGTGCCAATACAGTGATGGCAGGTGCCTCTGCCTATCTTGGGAACACAGGGATCAGGGAGGGATGATCAGGTGCTGCAGCACTCAGCAGCCACTTTCCTACAAGGAGTATTAATATGAAAACTATCTTCTCAAGAGGACTACTAAACTTTACTTTTGAAATTTCCTCCCCATGACCCCATGCTGATCTGGCAGAATGGGCTGGGATCCCCAGGAGTTAATTCAGGCTTGGGGATGCTGGGACATAGCCATTCCATATTCTCACCATTTCAAATACCAGCAAACTGAGAAGATCAGAAATGAAGAAACTGAAATAGCTGCTAAATTATCTTTTATACAATGAGCAGCTTGTATAACCTATGAAGACCTGCTGGAAGCCTGGTCCAGATCAACTCCCTGACTCATCGGCAGCACTCAGTTAAACACAAGGGTTTTATGGTTTGCAAACAATTCAACAAACCCTAAGAGAAGCTGTGCCTGTTCCCATGAACATTCCTCCCAGCCCGAGGAGAACTCAAGGCTGCCAGATGCTGAGGCTCACACGGGGCATCCCAAGCCTCTGGGAAGACCAAGCTGAATGCAATGCCCAGAGGTGCACAGCCTCCTGTTGATTCCTGGATTTGCTTTGGTGGATAAAATCACATTCCTAAAAAGCAGTCCACTCCTTTCTGACTCATGCTAACACACCTGCAAAGGGTTTCTTGGAGTAGAGGTATAAAAATCAATGACTACGGTGACAGTGCCTTGGGCTAGGTGGAACATTGAAAGGAAGAGATCCCACAGTTTAACACAAGAGAGCAAGCCTTTGGGAAAGACCATGCCCCGCCTCACAGCAATACAGAAAACAGACCAAGCCAGGCACCCTGTTGGGGTTTTAGGAGGGGTTTTTTTGTGTGTTCTTTTCTTTTCCTCTCAAAGAATTTTTCCCCATTCTAAAGCATAATTGCTAGGTCCTTAAGAGAAACAAAAAGA
>VYZQ01053969.1:0-15855 GCA_013400655.1 Mystacornis crossleyi | reverse complement strand
CCTAAAAATCTCTCTAAAAAGAGGTGTTTTACAGGATCTTCAGGGCAAAAACTTGTTCAAGCTTAAAATGATGAATGACGGCCTTTGATGGAAATATGCAGATACACACATGCAAGGATCCAGCCTTGCTCCCTTGTATTCCTGCTGTTACTGGGAAACGGGTCCTTGGATTTAACACGGTCCTTTAACTGACCCTAAAACTTCCCCACATTTTTTTTTTTTACATCTCATGATTTGAAGACCACAATGTCAGCAGGAAAGAAGTCACAGTGAACAGTTGCTCCATCCCTGTGCTGCAGCTCTGAATCATGTGGGCAATCCAGCATGGTCCTTGCTGTACTTTTGGGTTGGGCCACCCATCAGCAGTGCCAGGGTTTGCTGACAAGCAACAGAAAAAGGCTCTGCCCTGGCAAGCAACCAGAAGAGCTCACAGCAGCCACGGTCAGTGCCCACCATGCCGCGTGGGGTCGGCTGGCAAACACGGCCTCCTGAGCTGTGGACACGAGCAACGCACAAAACCTCGGTGGCTCAGGGAAAGCTGCTCAGTGGATCGGCCAAAGTGCCCAGCAAGCAGCTTCTGAGCATCCTGCTGCTCCCTGACAGCTGAGACAGAATTGTCTCCTTTGTTCCTCTTTCCAAAACCCCACACTCCTCACTTCTTCTCTGTGAGTCCAAACTGGTGGCTCAGATGTAAACCATGGGAGGAGAATCAGCCCTGTCTTGCATCTACCCATATCCTCTGGGGCAGGTCCTGCACCAGCTTCAGTGGAGTCACATTTTATTTACATCACCCTGAAGGAAAGGAGAAAATCTGGCTATTTTCATCATCCATCCCTTTTCCTAGCACATAAAAAGCAGCTTACCTTGCTGGAAATATGTTGAAATCTCAGATTTGAAATACCAAGGAACTTCCAGAGATAAGACCAGTGCTGGATTTGATCTGAAATGTGCAATGAAGAAAAAAAAGGGCAGAAGCTCAGATCTTTATTCTTAGTCTCTGTACAACACAAAAATACACATTTTTGAAGACTCTGTTTGCATGAGTTTCATCCTAGTTCTGATGCCTTTTCCCCTTAATCACCACAAGAAATTCCAGTGAAAAAACACTCAATTTCCCCAAAACCATAAACATATTTTCAACCCTCTAAAGATTAAATTTGAAGAGGGTAAGGGCCGAGACTGGTCATTTAGTCACCCTACGGCAGGGTCAAACTTCCACCAGGAAAAGTCCAGCTGTGTCTGGACCTAGAACAACTAGTGTCTAAGAGCACTAATTTGGGATGCTAATTGATCTGAAGGCAGGTACCTCCTCAACTCCTCTAATTTCTAAACAATGTCTGGAGACCAAGGCATATGTTTGTGCAGGGCATCATAAATATGCAAATTATTTATATATGTGGGAAGATAAATACATGTGCTAATGAGCAAATACTGTTTTTAGGGAGAATTAGGTATCTAAATATTTTTTAATATTTGGCCTCAGCTGCAAGAAGTAGTAATACTGTGCTCCAAATATTTAGCAGTGCATAAAAAGCTGGTTCGTGATCATCCTAAGGACACAGAAATTATTAGAGATTACCCCAGAAAGAGTTTGTTTTATTAAAAGCCAATGTACTCCACAAGATTCTTTCCACCAACATTTCTTCCCAGCTGTCTGATGCCTGTAGAATGTAAGTGCACACACAGAATTCTGGAGGCTTGGCTGCAGCTTCTTGAGAGCTCAGCATTTAGGTGAAACATTTCTAAAATTCTTCAGTCATCTTTCCAACTTTAAAATTACAGTTATCTTTCCACTCACTATAAAGCTTCCCCTCCCGAAGAATGTCTTGATACCCAAGTGCCGATGTGCCCATCCCCATGGCTGCAGAGTACCTGCCATGCCCATGTGCTCCCAGCTTCCCAGGCCCTCCAGCCCCTCTGGGTGCAAGCACTCTTTGAAGGAGGAGCACAGTCACAGTCTGCTCTCATTCACTGTCCTGGAGGGTGCCAAAACTACGTGCCATCTGATGTTGACTTACACGCAGCCAGGATGCTTCACCCGTGCTGTGATTTTACCTTAAATCCCCCTTACTTCCTGTAAATGCCTGCCTGAAGAGCGTGCTGCAGTTCCTGCTGGTCTGGCCAGTGATGCCCAAAGCAGCCGACAGCAGACACAGGTGAGGAGACACTCCACTTAAAGAATCCTGAATTTTGGCTCTTACACTGGGATAAAAAATCACTGAGCAATTTGTTGCTCAGGTGAGCAACTCTTCTGTTCACATAGTCCATCTGAGGAAGAAAAGGGGTTGTTACTCTGAGAAAAAAACACTGCATTTTCTGTCTCATCCTCCCCCCAGGCTCACACTGACACAGAGCTGCTGGGTTATGGCGCTCAGCATCCACAGCCATGCTCTGGGCACAAGCTGGGGCTCTGGGCAATGAGTTGAGCCCCACTCCTGCTGCTGCCTGTTTGCAGCCTAAACACCCCTCAGGGAGCAGCCCAGACCCACCACCCAGCTTTGCCATTCAAACACGTGGAGTGGCTAAGTGGGGAGTATCACCTTTGTGCTGCTGAGGTCACCCAGTGCCATGGGCAGCTCTGAGGGCTTTCGTGTCCCTGCCTGACTCCGAGCTCGCACGCTGTGGGATCCCTCATCAGAAATGAAGCACTGCCTGAGCAATATAATTTCCCTCCTTTTCTCTTCTTTAATGAATGCAACAATGACAGCACAGTTATGATAAAACGTTCCCTCTGGCAACAGAATCATAAAATAAGAATATGAGATCCTCTGTCTGCTCAGAGCTGTATATTGGCTCTGGCATTTTTATTTTTTAAAAATTCAACTCACAAGTACATGAACTTGGGCAAATGCTTTTGGAAGTTGGTTTAGTGATCTTGAATAGGATTTGGTCCCATGAAAAGTTTGTTGCAGCTCCTCCTACTTTGAGTTGTAGAAATAGACATGGAAATAGCCATAGAAAAACCATAGATGCTGGGGATTCTTCCTAAAAACCTCCCCTCGGTGACAAATATTGTTGTCGTTCAGGTTTTTTACATTGCCTTTAGAAAATCAAGAAGTCCAAAGTTCAAAAATGTCAAACCTAAGGCTGTTTTGACAACTTACACCATTGAATGGCAGACATGTTGATTACAGACGGTTTGGTGATATTAGCACCAAACGTAAGTGTTTGAACATCACCTCAATGCTTCAAGAGAAAACCCCTCCTTAAAATCTTTATGACAGTGGGAAATGGGGAGTCTTTTATCCTCCATGTGGAGTCCTCTGTGGTGGCAGATTTTAGCACACTGGCAAGTCCAGCTGAGGTCATGGAGCCCTTGGCTGTTCCCAGCTCTGAGGATGGTGTGACCTGTTCCTGAGAATATGTTGTGGAGGGTGCAGGTGAGCATTATCACCTGTCCATCATATCCTTTTAGATTTTTTAAAGCCAAGGGCCTTCCAGCAGAATATAAGAACAGCTGGACCCCTGGTTTGTTTGGTGTCCTAGGTTACAGTGTAAGATGTGCCCAAAAATATTCTATCACCATCTTCATGAGCTGTTGAGACCAACTGGGGCGGTGCTTCCTGCCTGCCNCTTAATTTCAAAATTATAATAATTTGGAGGGAAGGGGGTTGCATTTTTCCATCCCAAGGGAAGCTCCTGCCTTCCTTAGCAGACTTTCAAACCAAGACATCTGGTCTTGGTGTTTTCCTCACCAGCTAGATCCTTTCAGCCAGAAATGTCTCATCTTTGGCTTCCATCCAGTTGTGTGAAACCTCATCAAAGCCATCAGTATTACCTCAGTCCCTGAACTGGACCTGAAGGGGAAGTGAAAACCACTCCACCCACAGGCCTCAGCAAGTAAGGATTTGCAAATAGGTCTTTCTTTTCTTTAGGACTGTGAAAAAAGCTCCATTTACCAACAACAAACCCGGGCAACACCTGAGAAGCTCATCCCAAAGGCAGTACTTGAGCCCTGGTCCTAACTGATGGAAATAATGAATATGTGATATACTGGTAAATCTTGTCTATGGTGCAGTAAATCTGTCTAAAATTTTGTAGGAGTTCCCATACAGTGAACTATTTGGCAATAAATTCTTTCAAGTCATAGAAGCAGGACAAAGCAATGAAGACACTGTCACTGAAATGTAGAGAAAAAACTAATCTCCAGCAAGTATTAATTTTATAAAAATATATACGCATAGTGCATATAAAAATACTTACGAAATATATATAGATATAAAATCTCATTACAGGGTATGCCAGGCATGCAGGTTTATGTGTAGAGTACACATGCTACCTAACTACAAAAATGTTACACGGTGGTTTGTTACTTTTAGCAAGTCTGTTCTTAAAACCACAGTTCTTAACCTTGAATATCCATGTTTTGAACTGGAATGTTTATAGCAGGTTTTTTATATGGTAGTTTTCTCACAGTAACTGTATGTTTAACATACCTATGAAAAAATATTTTCTTCCATTGCAATTGAAAATGGGTATTTTTTCACTAACTGGCAAGAGGTATTTATCTGAAATATATTAATTTAATTAGTTTGGTGATTGTGATTTTTCACTCTGACAGAGTATGTAATTTGCATAAATAAATATTAAACCTCTGTCAACTTGGCTGACAAAAGTATTCTCCCTTTTTTAGTCTTAAACTGCAGCATTTGCATTAAAATGGATAAGCTTGATAAAAACAAGCCACAAAGAAATTAAATTACCTTGGAAAGGAAATATGGAGTTCACTTAAGCAATTTCTTTGTGTCCAAAACACTCTGCGTAGGGTCATGTGTCAGTTTGGCAGATTGGGTTGCTGGTGTGTGCAGGAGAGTTCAACAAGCCCAGAGGTGCCAGAGAGAAAGATCCCGTTTCTCAGTATCACAGAAGCATTGCTGTGTCATACCTGTTAAGCAAACAAATAGACTTGCAGTGAAATCTAAATGAGGCTTATTTGGGAGATTTAGAAACCTGACAAAAGAGTATCAATATCACCAATGCAAGCCTTAACCTTCTGTTGGGGTTTCCAGCTGATGTCAAGTGTGGTATTTGGGGTATGAACTCCAGCGTGAGAGGGTGGAAACTTTCCACTCCTTTCTTAGCTCTGCCTTGGGTTTTGCAAAGCACTGAGAAAGAGCAGGTTTGCTGTCAGTGGCAGCCCACTATTTCTGAGTGAAGAAACCCCCCCCTTTCTCTGGGAGTTAACAAAGGGCATGACATCCCAGCTGGGCCACCTGGGCTTGGTGGGCAGCTGCTCAGCCGGACAGGGCATTGGCCACCAGGATATTTAGCACTGCACAGCCAAGTGATTCCTTCACTACTGCTGCTCCTCCAGCACAGGCATTTGCTATGCAGATCTATTAATTACAAATTGAAAGCATCCACATAGTCGGGGTAGATGCAAAATTTTCCCCAGGAATGTGGGAGATACTTGACATTACCAGCTTCAAAGAGGGGAGAGGGAGAAAAGGAATTTAATTCTGCTTGTGTATGAGGTAACGTCAATTCCTTGCAGTCAGGAGACTGGGGCTTAATTGATATCATATGGCTAACAAATGTACTCCAAAGCCAGCCTCATTTGATTGCTTTTTAATAACTAATAACTCTCAGTGGGAGTCCAAAATATGTGTGTATGAAAAAGAGTGCTGGAGCTGCCTCTGTTGTCTGCCAAGATCACTGTTACTGAAGCAAATTTGTACCTTTTGCAGTCCTGGAATAAATACCAGCAGTGGCTGGACACGTACTCTCTCTGCCTGCCCCAGCCAGGAGTGTCTGGAGGAGCTGCAGAGAGGTTGGAGGGCATGTCCCCAGCAGTGGCAGTGGTTGTCCACCCTCGCCGGGGTGGGTGTCGAGCCATGGCTGGAGGAAGGATTGAATTCCTCCAGGTCTCCTCCCTTGCCTGCCCAGGCCAGCTCCACCCCTGGCATGGCTGCAGGGCAGATAAAGTTGTTGCCACTGGGCAATAATTCAGACAGAAATCGTTTTCCCCATGAAGCTCATTGCCTTCCTGAGTCACAGATCCAAAAGCAAGGAACCATCCTCTGTGATCAGGCAGGAGAACCATCCAGGGCTGGGCTGCTCAGTCCCCTTGGGTGGTCCCACATCACCTCCCCTGGTGTTCAGAGTTTTCCTGCTCACTCCCCAGTGCAGGGACTGTGCTCGCTGCCCCACTCCCAGGCAGTGTCAGCAGGCCACCAGCAGTGTGCCTCAGCATCCCTCAGCCCAGCAACAGCACAGAATCAGCTGGATTTCCCAGAACAAGCCAAGAAAAAAGCTCTGCCTGCACTGCAGGGTCCAGGGGATGCTCTGGTGGGGTGCTACGACCTCCCAAACCGATTTTAACAGAAAGTCGCTCGGCAGCCACTGCACTCACACAGACACACACAAGCACCGGACAGCTTCTCGACAGGTCAACGGCAAAGAAGCAGGAAGGGTCTTTGCGTGGAGTTTCCACGGCAGAGATTTATTTCAGCCCCACTGTGAAGGGTAGCCAGGGACAAAAGACCCTGAACAATGGAAAGTTCCAGGTCATATCTGGGGGTGGGGAAAGTATCAGGGGCAGGGGCAGTACATAGGTGGGACCTTGACATATACGGGAAAAAGGGGCGGGGAAATCTACGGGTCTGCCAGGGAAACAGAACTGTGGTACACTGGCGTGGTAGAACAAAGCATCTTGGGAGGCTTCACCCTAACCTGGGGAGATCCCTCAGGGTCTGTCCCTTTAGGGGACTCTCTCATTCCCTGATTGGCATATTCACTGGCTCCTACAAGGTGCAAGCAGATTTTTACAGGGCAGGGTATATGCAAAAAATATATATAAATATATATAAATACTGACTACAGCTGACAAAACCAGAGGCTGAGTCCTACTTTCCTCCCTTCTCTCGCTGCCCCAGCAGCGTGGCTGAAGAGGAACAAAAGGATATGACAATGTCACTGCTGTGTCGCAGAGAGCCACGTGCTTCCCTCCAACCCTCACTTAATGAGTGGGTGAGTGGCCACGACTGGGCCATGTAGGGCCAGGAGTCAGGACCACGGGCTGGCTCCCCAGGGTATCTCAGGCACTGGAAGCAGATCATGAAGTGGCTGCTGTTCTAACCCTTGGCAACTAAAATATGTGTTGGGGAGTTACCTGAAGGTGCTGTGAACCCCTTGCTGTGGCAGCCTGTGGGAGCGGGGCAGCTGCAGAGGTGAAGCACTGCCCCTGGGGAAGCTCCCACACTGGACATCTGACTTCTGCTTTATGGCACTGGTGAAACTTCTCAGGGAGGGCTTTTTTGTTTCTTTATCTGGACTTGGTTTTATTTGCAGTTTTTGGATTTTGGTTTTATTTGGGTTTGGGGTTTTTTTTTTGTTTTTTGGGGTTTTTTTAGGTCCAGGGGACCAAACCTTGAAAAAATGCTGATCCTGTGTGCCTTTCATTCTGCCCACAGTCAAAAACTCTTCTTGCTGTGGTTGCATCTGGGTTAGTGTCAAAAGGAATTCAGATGGCTTGTGTCTGTAACCAGATGTAAAACTGGGCAAATTATACTTGGGATAATTCATATGTATTTGATTTCTATTGCTTAATAAAAGAATGCAGAAACAAGCTTATTTAAAATGAGTTTGCAGAACGGCATCAGAGTCCATGCACTGAAAGCATTTGATAAAGGACCTCTCCTGGGATTATTAGAAAGACTACTAGGAAGACAGCAAATTATGAAAAATTAAAGATACTTGATGCAGGGCAGAAAGAGGAAAACAAAACCCAGGCTGGATAACTAATGATGAAAACAAAATTATATCCTACTTGGGAAGAAAACAAACACATTCAGAGAGTCCAGGGGTACTTCTGTGAAGAGAGACTGATGATTGGAGAGCTACCACTGTTTCTGTGAAGCACTGGCAATGTATCAAAATCAGTAGAAAAATGATGAGCTTTAAAACAATTCCTCAGAAAAGCAGAGGTGAAATGCTAAAAATGGCTATTTTGTGTTGAAAAAGGGAAGAAAAATTACTGCAGTGTCTATTGCCTTGCTATTCCTCCACTACTCCCCCATTTCCAAAGCAGTAGAGGTAACAGACACATCAGAGCACCCCAGTTCCTACAGGGAGAAAATGGGACCAATTTATAAATGTCATTAATGGAAGCTGTTTCAGGAAAGATTGTACACTGTTACCCTTAAAGTGACTGGTGACTTTGTTTTACACATATGCATGCTGATTTTACTTCACCTCTATAAAGCTGCCATTGATTAGATTTTCATTAGGACTCATACTAAATTGCACAATACTCACGTTTAAGTGAAGGTCTTTCCTTTGGCTTTCCACTTTCCCTGTTTCTCTTTGTCCATCATAGCTCAAAATGATAGTATTTTTCATTTTGGAGTATTAGAAAATCAAAAGGCACTGTTATTTCATAAATGTCCAATAAAATAGCAAAACCAAATTAACCCAAACAGAAACCAATGCTTACTGCAATGAAATTGCAGTATGCTGTTAGGAAAACAGGTACTTCAGATTTCAGCTTCAGTAAATACAGTTCGTCAAGCCCACAAGAACTAGCTTACAGCTCTTAAAAGCAAGAGTGGTGTTATTCAAGTTAATAATGAAGCAACATGGTTGGTAATTGTAGCAGATGATTTTGGGCTGCTTCTAAGCAGCAGTACAGTAAGATTTGCTATACCTCTATACAATATTGTTAGGCTTACAAAACCAACCAAAAAACCCCAAACCTAAACCAAATAAACTATCATTGGTTCCCTGTTACAGGAATGGTGCTGCTGTAGGAAAGAATTATAAGAAACAGGGTTGATGTTCAGGCCTTTTATTGAAGACTGCAGGCGCTCAGCACTACGTGTGACAAGTTTCTCAAGCCATTTAAAATGCAGATCTCTTGACTCTTCTTCCTGATATTGAGTGAGTTGTTTATCATTTTATTCTCTGTCACTTGGCCATGGTATTAGTAATAGGAATAGCTTACAGCCTCATGGGGACATAAAGAATCAATTCTTAGGGTTTATACAATTAGTGGTTGTGTCCTTCATTATTTATTGTTACCTTTCATCCCAAAGGAGCAGCACATCCTGGTAGTTTGGTTTTTTCCTGTCCTTTCTCTGCACTTCCTTAACATCACCTTTAGTGCTGCAGACCCACACCCTACCTTTGGAAAACTGAGGTGGTTTCTTATCCAGTGCCTTGCACCAGCTTATGGAGCTGCTCCATTAGAGGTCCCCATGGGCAGGTAGAGCCACCTCCACCTTCAGTGCAAGCCACGCCTGGCTCCAAGCATTGATCATAGGGATCCAAGTCAGAGCCACGAGGAGTTCCCTGCCGTAAGTCTCTCCTCAGTGAAACACAGCAAGTGTACATCACACAAGATGTAGCACCATCACGTCACTTACTTGTTTCCATTTCACCATACGATGATTAAAAAATTCTTGTGTCTGAGCATGCAAAGGTGCTCATTAAAAAGTCTGTTAATTTTTATGCCTCATAAATGTAAAACACACCTTAAGTTTGCTGTGAAAACATTCCTTTTAAAATCTGAGTTTATAGGACACGGAACAAATAGGATTTCAGAATAAAAGCCTGGTTTCTATTATCTCGAGAATTCTATTATTGTTAATTAATAATACTGCTTTGCCTTTCTTTGTTTTCAGGTCTTTTCAAGGCATGTATTTCTGAAGATCTTCTGTTTTACTGCTCTCCTTTGATGAATATTTTATCACATAGTAATGAACATCTTGTAAGGCAATTGTACAGTTTACAACTGTTACAGAGTGAAACAAAGCAAGTGGGGGAAGCAAAAGCAGAATGCTATTAAACATTTAAACTTTTAGAAAAGCTAGAGTGACATAATATTAATTTATTTTAAAGCCAGGCAGCACATTGCCATTCTACTCCTGCCTGCCACTTCCCTGAGTGGTGAGATTTGTCTGCTTGTGTTTGATCATATTGTTAATCACCCTTTTGGAAGCATGGGCACAGGGAGCCGTGTTGCCAGTGAGGCCACAGCCACTGTCTGAGCTCGAACACAGAGCTCTGGCAGACCCCACACGTGCCTATGCCTCTCTTGATGGCACTGCAACCTTCTCCCTGAAGGGAGAGGTTGACAGTCACGGCAGCTGATCCAGTACTGGATTTCATTTACAGTGAAGAGCTATTTGAAAACCTTGTGGTGGGCTTCTGGTCTGAGCATAAGGCCATTGCCCCTCAGTGGCTGTGCTGGGTGCATCCCACAGATGCCCTCTTGATGCAGAAAATCACCAGTGGGGGAAAGCATTTTCAACAGACATGATTTATTTACAGGCTGACAAGATCTAGGCCTTAGGGCTGAATATTAATGTAATAAGCGTAACTGTAATAAACCAGCTGCTTCTCAGAAGTGCTGATCTCCCACAGCTTTCAATGCCCCTTAGTTTTTTTCCCCCAATATTCTTCACTGTTCTAAAAATCAGACTGCTTTCATTTCCCTCCCTGAACAGTCTTGTGTCTGTAAGCAGTGTTACCATTTTGTTTCAGGATTGATTCTTGTGTTCTGCTAAAGTCAGAGGCTTGCAAACTGTAAGACTGTTTTTAAGTTTTTGTGTTTGGGGGCTTTTTGAAACATTCAGAAGAACAGCACTACATGCAGCACTCCCCTGAACAGTGTGCAGATCCCACAGATATGTTGTCACCATTACATGACACCCCCAGGGAAGTTTCACACAGTTCAAATGCAGGAATTCTTTCTGGTGGAGGAGCACTGACACGTTTTTGTGGTGTGTGTTACATGGATGCATTTAGACCATTGCTGACATTTGTATTTTATGTTACGAGGTGCAGATAAAGTGCTAGGAAAGGCTGTGCCCACCTTGACAGAAATGGTTCTGGGCTGTACAGACAGTCCCAACCTTCACCATCCCGCCTCAGTTCACAAGCTGATTTTTAATTGTGTTTCTTTTCTGAGAAATGGATAGAAAAGCAAAAGTTGCTCTGTTCTGGGGCAAGCACCCTCCAGAGAGGAGGCTGAGACCACTGGTCATGGTGCAGATGTCAGGCCTGAAACAACAGCACAGGGTGAGGTCTGGAGACTTGGCTTCACTGCTCTGCTGTTCTTCAGGCTTTATTTTTAAAAAATTATTTAAGCCTGTGAGAGCTGATGGACTTGTATTGGTACCTCTTGAAACAATGATCCTTGTACAGCAAAGCCCTGTCACACTCTCCTGTTCTCCTGTGGTCTTGGGTTGCTGATACACTATTCAGAAAAATAGAGGGCCTAAACCCAATACTTGTGGAAAGATGTTCTACAGAAGGTGAGCAGGACTGTTTCTTCCCCTAAGGAGATGACAGAGGCAGCGGCATGAAGAATCCTTTCTCAGCCAGCCTCAGGAACCAGTCTTGCCCCAAAGCATGATGTCACCAGTTTCCAGCTGCTTGAGGCCATATTTCTTCTACAGATGCTCCTTAAGCATGAGATGACAAACCAGAGTTTCAAATGCTCTGAATGATTTTTGGTGTTTCTACTGGTGCAAGTCTATAGCAGCCTCTTCAGTAGCAAGGTAGAAGATCTGCCCAGAACTTAAGCACCATTCTATGAGAAAAACTGAGTTTTATTTCAACACAGATTGCGTGGTTGGCCCCTATTACAGACAGTACAGAGCAGAACTTGGAGACCTACAGGAAGGAAGTAAAAATCAGCCATGATATGCTAAGTTTTCCATTTGGGGCAGACACAAGCACAAGGATACATACTCAGCTGCATAGTACTGCCAGAACAGGAAAGAACACTGATTTTATCCGTCATCACCGTATTAGAGTGAAGAATTTTACATGGGGGAGTAAACCGACTTTAAACAGCTTTGAAGATTTACTACTGATTTTTAAAAAGTTCCACAGCATGTGCATAACCTATCAGCTTTGCCACATATTATCTTGGCATTCAATTGTATGACAGGGTTCACATACAAATTAAGCATAGGAAAATGAGAATATCAGATGGTTCTAATGAGATAGATAGGTTTAAAAAGATGTAAACACTCAGATTTCCTTGGAGCACAAGCCACTTCCAAAGACCCAGCAATGCACAGAACAGAGGACTGCTCTGCCTGCTACGGTAATTCCCAGTTACTGAATTACATTTTACTGTGTCTTCTTACACAGTACATTTACATCTGAGAAAAAATAGTACTTGCTATCCTTGAAGTGCACACAAGAATTTTTAGCTGCATACCCACATAAATGTGCCTTGGGTTTTTTCCTGGCATTATTCTGCCCTTGCCTGGCACCACTGAGCTGCTTCCAGCCAGCCATTCCCAATTCACTGGAGTGAGCTGACGGTGAAGCACAGCACACCAAGCCTTGAAGCTGTGTGAACACACAAACAGTTTAGGAAATTGCTATCACTATCTCAGCATTTCGAATGGTATTTATCTTGAGCCCAGCATTATTGCTATTTCCTTATCTCTGGAAACATCCAAAATCCAGCGCCTTGAAATCCATTTTTTTCACAGGCTTTCAGTGGGGCCCTCAGGCTATCAACCTGAGCGCTGAAAATCAGGGGTGGGACTAACCGAATTAAACCTTTCTCCTGACCTCCTTTGCAAGTATCATTTGACACTTGCGTGGCCACCAGCTCATCCAAAGATGGCAAGGCAGGAGCCAGCTCAGCACTGTTTTGCCTTTGGCTGTTGCAAATGCTGTTGGAACATGCATGGCCACCGGGTCCACCACTCAGGGAAGCACCAAATAAGATGAAGGTGGAAAGAAGAGAAGGGGAAGGGAAAGCAACATCTATTTTTGGACATTAAAGGAAAATATCTTAAAAATCAAGGAAAGGCAAGGAAAAATACTTGATCTGAGGTTTGCAAGTGAACAAGTATACTTTTAAAGCTGGCGTGAAGCTTGCCCTTTGTGCCACAGGATCTAATCCAACACCAGCTGAAATCACGTGGCCATGGACTTGCACTTGGATTTTCATGAAAGTTAATACTTTACATAAAAACTCACAGCTCAAAATTACCCACCAGAACTATTTTTAATAACTACCTTTCTATAAAAATAAGCCACCATATTTTCAGAAGCATTTTAAGTGTTTACTATAAAATTTTATTATATATTAAACTTAATCACCCAAATTAAATTCTCAATTATTGTACCTGTGCATGCTGTTTTATTCTTTGCTTCAGTAATGCCAGACAGTATAGTGATTCAATTTTATTTTGAAATTTTGATTGCATTTATTCAGGTATTTCAAGCTGGTAGTGAACTAATGATAGAATACGGTTAAGCTTTAGTATTACTGACAGCAACCACACAGGCTCTGTACTGCCAGTCACGGCTGGCAACACATCCTGGGATTTTTCTGGAAGAAAGACAGCAGTGATCAAACAAATGGGACTGTCTGCTAGGTCCTAATGTTGAATCAAAAGCAGATTTCCATTTTGAAGCCAAATCTTTCTCAAAACCAGGTTTTCATAGATGAAAACATTACATCACCTTGGGGCAAAAGGGAGAGGATACAATAAGAAATTTTAAGGCAAATAAGCCTTTATAGTTTGCCAAGCATATGACTGCTGACAATTAATTTCATTTATGCACTTATGGAACATCTTTTACATTCTTATATCCAGCATAATAATCTCCTCTCCCCACACCCTGAGTCTCCACAGTATTAAACCACTGAAATAAGAAGTTACATTCTTATCATTTTGATTTTAAATCTGAGTTCCCTGTTACTCTGAATGTTGTAGCAGGCAGATATTTTCTGGTAAGCTCACTGATGAGCTCTGCTAGCCATACAAATAACACAAACATAATTCACTGCAAAGATATGCCTCTTTCAGAGGCCACTTCATTTATTCCTTGCAGTAGCTGAAAAATCCAGGCATGAAATCATGTTTTCTAGCTATGCTTTTTGTCATATTTATGGTCTCTTTGGCAAAATCAAACGAATGCACTTCTGTGTAATGGGGCATAGTTTGAATGGGGCACAGTAACCATCACACCATAAAATTTAGAGTTGGGCTGCTTGATTACAAAAGCATGTCCTCACTTCAGCCTTTGCACAATGCAGCTGTTTAAATCACTGGGAGTTTAAAATTGCAGTCACTTGAGAACTAAAATTGCATGTGATGGCAAAATGGAAAAAGATAATAAGTTTGGGCTGCCAATTTCAGAGCCATTTCTAGAAGTCTGAGAGCTTACTGATAAAATTATGAGATGAAGAACATGCAGCAGTCATTAAGCTCCTTTTCTTTTGCTTGCATCATGAGATTTCCTATCCCAACACTTTACTGTGGGACTCCTTGAATTTAGAAATAGGTACCAACAAACGAGAGCAGGGTAATGAGATTTTTGGTGAATGGAGCCTTTAACCCCTGCTGGTTTTCTCCTGAGATATGCTCTCTGCTCCTGCTCACTGGAACATGAATAAATGTTCATTTATTATTGTGTTGGACAAAATCTTGCAATCCCTACTTGGTTTAAAAATGTTCATGATGTGACAATCCCATGTAAATTTTCAAGTACAACATGCTAATGCAGTGACCACCCTCCTTTTCCTTAAGGAGATGAGCCTGGAGAAGGCTCCTAGGAGACCTCACTGCAGCCTACCAGCACTAGAAGGGAGCTTATAAAAAACAGGGAGAAACTTTTACACAGGCAGAGAGTGCTAGAACAAGGGGGAACGGTTTTAAACGAAAAGAGGGGAGATTTAGATTTGATGTTAGGAAGAAATTCTTTGTGAGGATGGTGAGCACTGGCACAGATTCCCTGGAGAAGCTGTGGCTGCCCCATCCCTCAAAGTGTTCAAGGCCAGGCTGGATGGGGCCCTAAGCAACCTGGTCTAGTGGAAGGTGTCCCTGCCCATGGCAGGGAGCTGGAACTAGATGATACTTAAGGTCTCTTCAGCCAAGTCATTTATGATGATTTGATGCTGAGGAATATTTGTACCATGGCTGAGTTTGGACAGTGGAGCCACCTCTGATCACACCATCTCTGGAAGGTGGATGGGGAGCTGGCCATCCCCACTACGTTTCTCTCTGAAAGCATGAGGCAGAAAGATGATGGGAGGTGATACCTCTAAGTCACAATAATTGCATTGTTATAATAAACTGCAGGGTTTGTTTTTCCTTGTATTTTTCATACTTCTCTGCAGAAGCACCCAAACCATGTGAGCTGCCAAGGATACTCGGGATGACATCATGTGACTCATTAAAACTCAATAAATGCGGTTTTAATAGCATACTTTTTCTGCTTTTCCTAATTTCAAGTGCTAAATAGCCCTAAATCTTTTTCTCAAGGCAATTCCCAGTTTTGAAAAAAAAGAGATAAGACCAGACTTCGTCACCCAAATATTAGGAACTGAAAACACAATCATTTTGTTTTATTAGAAATATGTAAGAAAAGTACTGTGATTATCAGAGCTAATGCCAAATCATTTTCTCCTCAGAATGACACCTCGGAGGTCTCCAGGTCTCATGACAAAGCATCAGTTATCTCCCATGCTGGGAGGTTTCTGCAGGGCAAAGGCCAGTGCAGAATCTCTCCTCCACTGTTTCTTGAAGCTACTCACACACTTTCCACAGGAAATGCAGTTTAAGGATTACCAGACGCCATTGCAAGCCTGCCCCTTCTGGTTTTCCTATACTAATAAACCCTCAGCCCTCTAGCCAACAAAATGTCAGTAAATTCAATAGCTTCCAAAACCCTGTGATAACTGTGGGGCATCTGCAACAGCATAGGGATGAGCAGAGCAATCCTCCTTCTTTACAACCTCAAAACTGTTTTATTTGGTAATGAGTGGAAAGCCACTGCTGGACCAGAGCATCACATAGAAATAAGAGTACAACACTTCTTTCTTTTCAGCTGTTAAATGGTTGTAGAATTTTTTTCCACATTTTCAGCTATTTTTTT
>VYZQ01053965.1:316-12298 GCA_013400655.1 Mystacornis crossleyi | reverse complement strand
CCCCTACGGGGAGCACCTCTTCATACGGTGAGGTTGCCTTTTAGCTTCTCCACAAAATGCCACTTGCAACCTAAAGTCTAATAAAACAAATTCTAGCTTTAAAACTGATATTTTGAATGCTTTGTTTAGTGCTATACAGGCTATATAGACACAGGGTTGAATATAAGATTGCAGGTACCTGTTCAATTTCATTTCTGCAGCAATTAAATCTGGGTATGGGTACCAAGTGATTTTGAAATGCATTTTGTTCTTAGTCTCCTGGACTGGAATCTTGGTTTTATTTGTATTGGAATGTGTCCATTAATTTAACACATTTCATTAAAATTACTTGAAATGTAAACAATTCCATACCTGTTAAACTGGCATCACACTACCATTCACCCCAGGAACTGAAGGACAACTTCTCAATGTAATGAAAAACAGTTCTTCGTTTTCCGTCTCTGACCTAAATGGAGCACATGGAGGAATAGCACACAGGAGTGTGATGAGCTAGAGAAATATGGTATTGGGATAGTATTTTTGGCTTAGTTATCAAGAAAGGGAAAGAATTAACTTCTGGTTATATAGCAGTAATGAAAGTGTGTGTCTGTGTGTGTGTGTGTGTGTGTGTGTGAGTGTGTGTAAAATACCTTCTCTCTGTTGTATAGTTATTCTTTGGTTCAGGGAATTTATTTAAATCACACTTTTCCTCTAGTGGCTGCTTCAAATGCCTCCTTTTACTTCAGGGGTTTGAAGTCTGATTTTCTAAAGATCTGAAGGCCGATAGATAGAACTAAGTCAAAAACACCTGTATCCTGAATACATGAATGTCAAAATACTGACTTTGCTAAAACAGTGTGTGCCAAGCTCGGTAGGCAATTGTTTAGATCTGAGGACCTAACATCAGACACTCCCCTGACGCTGGGGTGGCCCTTGGCCTGGCTCACCGCATCCCACTGCAGGCGTCCTGGTAGCCTGTGGCAGCTGAGGGACAAAGCAGTGTCCTCACAGAGGTGGCAGAAGAGCCCCCAAGATCAATCCACGTCCGCAGGAGTAAAGAAGGAAGGAGGGGTCGCTCGTGTGGGTTTCAGAGGTTTTAATCTCCAAACGGACCACAGAAGAGGGACGGGGATTTCAGGGTTACACAAAATTTTATACAGGGGGAGGGTTAGCTCAGGAACCAAAGGGCAAGGAGCAAAGGGGTGGATTCGTTGAGGAATGACAGGGTGACAACCAACTGGGTGAGAACAGAGGAGGGATTAAGGGACACAGTCCAATGACACACCGAGTACAGGGGAACTTTCCAGAAGGGGAGGTGTGCCACTGGGGGATTGACATGAGTTCTCTGCCCAAGGGGCAGGGGAGAAGGAGGAGAGAGACAGGGCTTCTCCACCTAGCAGGCAGGGAAGGGGGAAGGGCCAACTTAAGGGGAGGAACAAAACTCAGGGGAATGGTAACCAGAGAAACTGGGGTACAGAATACAACTTAAAATCTATAAAGAGCTTACATAGAACTCAAAGGGAGTAACTTGAACCAACCTGAAAAAGCCTTCTATGAATCACTCCCCAGCTTGCTCCCAAGCTGGGGTACTACAACACTCCTCCTCTTGGAGAAGCAGGGAACTTCTCATGAAAAGAGATTAGAAAGAGGGAAGACTCCCCCACAGCAGAAGCCTTATGTGCAGTAATTTATTGTCTGACTGCTTGGACAAGCAACACAGAGGCAATATGGAGCCAAAGTTATGCTCTCGCATGGATCACATGGCGAAGGGCAGCATTCATAATTGGGAACTCTGCATGTGGTCAGCAGATGAACTATGATCAGATGTAGAAGGAGAATATATTGGCTGCCTATACTGTATTTTGTACTCAAACAACTGCAGTCTGCATCTCCAGCAGAAAAGACAAGAGTCCTAACTGTCCAGAAAACCAGATGGAGCTGAAAGCTCATTAGCAGGACATGGCGTGCCTAGAAGTTCAGATCCTGTGTGTCTCAGGTCAGATATTTTAAATTATTGGAAACATCATAGCTCCAGCCTCAGTCACTCTGAGCCTTCTTTAAGAAAAGGAATAACAATATAACAGTGGATAAAACGAATTGTGCATGTATAATAATGGAAGTAATCACTGACTATCTTCCTCATTCAAGATGATGAACCTCAAACATTCTGTGATCTTCATCCCATGCAATGCACTAAACAACAAAACAAATTTGTGGAAAAAAAATGACAAATATCCTGTGCAATTAAAGAGCATATCACATAGCTTTGACACTAGGAATGGTTCAGCTAGAGATCAGCCTTAATTCTTCATTATGATAATTCCTAAATTTCAGTGGTTAAATGTATTCATGTAACAGAAAGTTTGGGAGTAATTCTAAGAGAGAGAAGTGTTTTAATAATGCACACACACATAGATGCACTCATGACATTATTTTTACCTCATCTTCGTATTCCTCTCTATTCTACCTCATTTCTTCTCTCTTTCTTGCCTGTATTTTTTCAGGCTCCTCCTCTTTTTTCCAGGCTACCAAACTTTTAAGTCTCAGTAACCTGTTCTGAGCACAAATAAAACAAGAGTTTAATAACTTCTAAAATAAACAGCAATTACCTTCCTCCCCCAGTTCCCTTTCCTCAGGAAAACAGAGATTGAGAGAGTTCATCTAATGGTGCTGACTCTTTTTATCTACTTTTTATTTCAGCCTGTAAAGTAGTACCATAGATGGAAGGAGACAACTTAAATGACAGAGTTCCTGGTATAAAGGGTTTTTGCTTCCTTTTGTAGCAACCCCTCAGAGAAACAATAAGTGAAGCAAAGAGACGGATATTCTGCTGTTTTAAGTATCTAAAGTTCAACCTAAAAAATTTACTTTTACAGTTACATAGTTCAGCCTCCTCCAAAAAGCAGAAACAAGAGGCAGATTCTAGTTTACAATGTCACTTGAAATAGAAATTATTTTGTGACTTTTATGTTTCCTGGTTTTTATCCAAATGTCTCTGACTCCCAGTTTAATTTTAGATGTGCCCTGGATTTCTCACCTTTCTCCTTTTCCCTCCCTTGACAAGCACTAATTATTTGTATGCCACACATTCCTGAAGGGCACGCACTTTTTCACAGATGAACAGAGACAAATATTTAAAGCTGGGGTGAAAATAGGAAAACATTTATTAGCCCCCAAAGTCAGTCCTTTGCAGGGCAGAGTTAGTAGTGCAATCGTGCCTATAATAAGCAGAGATCATGGCAAAAGGGAGCAGAGGACAGCAAGCTTCTTCCAACATCCCCAACTCCACTCATTGAGCAGCTATTTTGGAAACCCATTAGAACAACTTTATAGCCATTCCTGTAGGTGCCAAATGCCACCTAATAAACATAAAGAAGTCTACTAAAGGAGAAGCTTAGCTATAAACTCTGGAAGATTTTCAGTCATATTTTCTGTCAGCTCAGTCTGATGTCACTTCAGAAAATTCTAATTCCACTGTATAGTGTAGACATCTCCGTAATTTAAGCTGTAGTTATCCTTTACAGAAGTAGCTTGAGACAACAGAATTAACTGAAGGAAGAATTAAACCATGAGAAAGATAAAATAATGTTAGAATAATATTCTTGAAGTATAGATAATATACTTGAAATGATTTCTTTAATTTCAGATTATAATGAAAAATTATTTTTCATGTGCACTTATGGTGTTAAAGACACTGGTTAAAGAACAAATAAAGGGAATGGTAAATTGTGACTGGATTGCAAGAAACCTCAAACTTGTTTTATATTTGAGTCATTGTGAGTTAGTGAACTCAAACAAAGACTTCACATCAGTCAGGCCAAATCCTGAAGGACTCATAATGTTTGGGAACTGCCGATGATCAGCCTGCTCCCGATTTGGTGGTTTTGTCTCCTCCTTTGGGTCCAGGTGTCCCTAATTCCAGGTGAGACATCCAGCTGAGGATGCACAGGAGCAGTACCAAGATTCCCTATAGCTGATTCAAAAGCCATGTTTGCTGAATGAGCTGAACCTGCCCTAGAACAATAACAAAGTGTTTGCTATTTATCTTATGTCTGTGTTCAGTCAATTTTTCCACATCAGCTCTCTATAATAAGCCTGTATGGCCTACTTTAAGTAAAGCTGTAGACAGCAATGCAGCTGTAAGGATCTTTAGATTTGCAGGTTGTTTGAACCAACAACTACAACTCCTTATGTTCACTACAATAACATTCAATTATTTCTAGTCAGTGTAAGTTTTAATTAACCCAATGCCTCTCTAAGGATATGCTTGCAAGGAGGTGTAGCTATTAGCTGGTAAAATATAACACCATCTGATTAAGACAAATTATTTTCAAAACATAACTGCCATAAAAAGCTAGAATGAAAGATAAATTGACAGAAGAACTGCTGCTAAATTCTATTTTCAGCATTGTAAATGGGATAATATACCATAATTTACTGTAATGACTAACAATTAAGAAACGGTTTCTCAAGTTGCATGTAATTTCTTTCAGTTATTAGTTATTAGTTGTTCGTGCATAAATGTGTTTTAATACTGGCTTATCTGAGCTCTAGTAGGTGATTAAAGCCTTTCAGTATATCAATTTTTTTTGCATTTAGAGTGTACATTTCAGAGACAATTCTAGCACAAGGCATTTATGAGAAAGACATCAGTAAAACTTAGATAAATATTCCTTAAATATTACCAAAAAAAAATGTAAAGCAATATGAGAAAGATGTCAGAGAAAATCCTGGTATGTTTAACATTGAGTTTTGTTTTATCTAACTGCAAGTACAGTTTAATGGCCTCTGTCTTAATGAAATATTTAAGTTAACCTGTCTGTAGAGAGACTTATTATACTGCATATTCTTTCACTTTATTAGGATAAAGAAATATTATCATGGGAGGCTGTGCTAACAAGCCTAGGCATTGCTTGTATTGTTAAAGAATAAGTTCACATTTCAGAGGCCCATAAAGACCCAGAGAAACTGGCACCTCTTTAACTGAAAAGGCATTCTACTTATCTCACAGAAAGCAGCCTATTTTGTGCTAAGAAGAATGGCTTAGAACAGCCTCTCTGCTATCAGTCACTCTCATATAACACAACATTTATTGTGCTTGCTCTTACCCGAGCTGTGGGGGTCATGGGGGGTAGGAAACAAATGCTGAACAATTCTCTTCACAAGCAAACACTAGCCTGCCCTAACGTTGTGCATTGTAACCTCATCAGTATGAATCTCATGGGAATCAATGCCTATTCTTACAAACTCATCCATGGAAATATTCTTAACCAGGATATAATTAATTATCTCAGTATAGAGAATTTTTTTTATTTTAAACTTACAGTATTGTGTCAGGTTGTATTTATGTTCTTTAGGCCTCTATGGATGCAGAAACTTAAGAATAATGAATAAACATTTGAAGATTAGTTTGGTAGTTGAACTGTAGGTCATTAAAGTTAGATTAAATTGCTTCAATAAATGTGGATATTTCTAACCACTGTGCACATGTTGCTTCTGCTATATTTTAAAACATATTTCTTATACCAGTTATGTTTAGCCATCTCAAAATAACATCTCACTGTAATTAGTAATTTTCTACTGCAACAACCTTTCAGGCCAGTAAGTAATGCACCATGATTTACGAACCACTCTTAATTACAAACAGTCTTTGTGGCAGTTGGATAATAAATAAATGTCAGTTTCAGTGTCCCATAGACCTGAATTTCAGTAGAAACGAACAGCTTTGCTCGTTTGAGCTCTGCAGAGAGTCTTGGTACTTGGGTAATTTTTAACTCTCAGAAGAATTGAAGAAAAAATAAGAAGCTATTTGATTTTACTGTTTCTAAACAAATTAAGTTTTGTCTGGGAAAGACTGCTGTGATCAGCACGAAGGTTTTCTGTGTGCCATTTCTCAGGATGTCAGGGATGGGGTTTTGTGAGGATTCTTTACTTGTTTTTCCATTGCAATGAAGTAAAGCCTATTTTGTGGAGGTAGAAGGTTGACTAAATCCTTCTTAAGGCAGCAGCACAGAGAACATGAGCAATGCAACACAAGGAGTATTACAGTCTGCATAACAAATTTATTGAAGCCCTTATTTTCCTGTACATTTGAAATCTTTTCTTTTCCTGCTGAAGATTATATTCATCCTGAAACATTACCCTTCAAGTGTTAAAATGACAAGTGCTGATGAAGGTAAAGCTGATCAGCTGCAAGACTCCCACTGCTGAACATTATAAAGTTTCTGTTGTTCAAACAGCTCAGTTAATTATCCAAATGTGAAGGATATCAGAAGGGGACCTGCTGAGCTTTACAGCTGACTTCCAGGGAATTATCCATAATAGAGCCGTTATAAGAAAATTGTGACAGACACAACGTACAGGGACCTCTGCTTACCTCCCTTGAGGATTTGTGCAGGACCTTATAATCACACAGAGTTAGGACTTTCCTCAGAATCAAAGAGAAGCTACACTTTGCAAAGGAAAAGCAGTCCAATCAACTTCGTGGTGTTTTATCACATAAACCCAGAGAGGATTCTAGACTCATGCATATTAATTGCCTGCCACAAAAAATGACTGGCATTCCTCTGGTGCCAGGGACTGCTCGCTCGAATTTAGGTTCTCAAAATTATTATCACACCTAGTCCACGGTTAAAAATGTTGTCCTTGCTGCCTCTGTGTGAGGTTTTTGAGAAGCGATAATGTCCATTTACAACAAGCCCTCATATGGGTCTTTATGTGACTACAATTTTTGGCTTTTTAAGCTGTAACAGTCAACATTTCATGAACCTGGGACATTTCACGGCAAAATAATTCAGGTTGAGGAAGCTTCAGTGACTACTAAAGAGTGCAAAAGAATGAGCAGTACTGAGGTGAATTGGGTGAAACATGGAATCTGTTCAAATCAGCTGCTAGAAAAGCCAGAACTAGAACAAATCTGCACAGCACTGGCTGATACTGCAGCAGCTAAAGCTGTGTGACATCTTTATTTCATGAACACCGTCACTTGGGCTAAACCAAAAGATATCAAACTCTTTCTTACCCTCGCAGAAACCATAATTTGTGCACAGTGCTGCACTAGCACAATGCTACTCAGTAGTTGTTATTCTCTACTGTTCCCAGTAATCACTCTCCAGTACAGCCACAAAGAATTTAATTCTCCTGTGTGGGCATGCCCTGGCTGGGAAAATTGCATGGACTTGTTCGAACTATGAAAGAGAAAACTGAAGGCACTGAGGAAGGTTTTACTGAGGAGTTAATATTTGAAAATGAGCTGAATTAGTTTATCTGAAGTAAATAATTAATTTTTCATGGCAAACATTGGGAAACATTAATACTACCATATCTTACACCAAAGTTCACCATTGTAATTATAGAAGCCTTTTTGAGAGGCCTATCACCATTGCACCTAGACACTATTCATTAATCATTTCTATATATTCTTAATTTTTAATCTCTCTTTGAAATATTATTTGACTTCGCAGTATACCTTCTAATCAGGTGCACCTAACAGCTTCTATGAAATAATGTGCAGCAGAATGAGCAATTTTGGGTGTGATAATATCAGTGAAAATTATGCCCTGCAATTATTACCATAAAGTCGTAAATAGGATGGTATAATAATGGAATAGTGATGGCAACCACATTTCCATAATTAAGATAATTCACATTCTGTAGTATCACAGATTAATTTGCAAAATTAATTTGATCTGATTAATTATCATTAAAATGTCATGATAGTAACCGAAGCCAAAACCAGTGAGAAGTTTCTCTGATATAACCATTCAATTTATTATTTTTCTTCTTTCTTTCCATCCAGACATTTTTTCAGGCTTAGAGACTGAAAACTATATAAATTTCTTTTCTACCAAAGACTTTTACTGTAAGATTGGAAAAAAGGCATCAGTATCTTGGCTACAGAGCTGATGTGGCTATACTACTTCAGCATAGCTGCTTTTGGCACCCCATCTTTTACAAGTACCTTTGCTTGTGAACCCTGACCAGCATCAATTCAAGGGTCAATGGCCAAAGCACTCATTGAAGCCCTGTGAAAGTCTTATGCCAAATCTAAGAATTTGGTTTTACAGTTGTATTTCCATGTAATTCCACTTCTGCTGGCAAAAAAATGCAGGCCTGGTATGACCACGTTCCTCACCAAAAAAAGTTACCTCTGTCTCACCACGAGAAACAGAAAGTCTCAGAATTAAGTCAAACATGAACAGTAGTAGTTAAATACATCAGAAATTTGCAGTATGTAGCAAAACCTGGTAAAAAGAATATTACAGTTCCCTAACAGCATTATATAAATATATGTTCATCTATTTTTGAACTTAATCTAGTAAAATAATAGAACATTAATACAGTAGTGACGTATCAAAGCACATATGTGGGAGTTTTTACTCAATTCTTCTGTTTCTGAGACAGTTTACCAAACCACTCAAGATGCTTTTCAGATTTTATGTTACAAGCTCCAGAAAAAGATTTTAAGAGTATTGTTCACTAGCCATGACAATTAAAAGATTCTAACTGTTATTAGGAATATCTCAGGTATTTCGACCGTGTCTAATTGTAATTTATGTCTCTTTAACCATCAGTTTACTATAAGGAAATATGATTGGCTGTTTGTTCCCTGAGTCCTGTACCTGAACTGCTGCTCCTATTATTTATAATTGCCTGGTCAAACTTCTGTGAAGTATGTTGCAAAAGCAAACATTTTGAGATATGTGTACATTAATGTCCTGGCAAACACTGAATAGGAAGCTGTTGTAATTTGCAATGTGAAACTCCTCAGCTGTCACTGTAGACTAAGAGGCCAAAGTTCCAGGCAGCCATTCTGAAATAAGAAAAGGGCTCCCAGCAGGGAAGATTTTGGTCTATGAAAGAAACAATTACACTCTCCTGTTACTGGAAAAGTGTCTAGCTAAATACAACTTAAATTTGGCTTAAATGCAAAGAATATGCTTTAAATATTTGGAATATAAAGTCACAGATGAAACCTCTTCATTCCATGTTCTCTCAAGCTCACTGTATTGGCAGCCCATTAGATTTAGAGGATTAACTGAATCTTCTGTTCAAAACTTGAGTCAAAACTCCAAACCAAACTATACCTCAGACAACTCTTTCTATAAAGAAGGGGCATGTGTGTGTATGGATGTCAGGGCAACTGATTTTTAAAAAAGGTTATGTATTGTTTCCTAAATATGAGCCACTAACAGGACAAATGCATGTCATATAAAATACTTTTAAATACTTTAAAATTTATTTTCACTTCAAACACTTTGAAAAAAGGAAAAAGCTGCTTCCATAGAATTTCTTGCGTTTCTGGAAATGAATCCTTGGTATTTCTAATTAATAGCCTAGTGGTACCAGTATTCATTCACTCAGAACAAGAGGCCTTAAAGTTAATTTCCTTCATCACTACTGAAATAGAGTAAAATTTTCCAGTGGTTCCTGAAAGTGCTTCAACCACTGAGCTATTGGTTACACGCAGATCAGAACACTGGGAAGTATTGTCTGAAAAGGTGGAAGACAGGATGTCCCTGCGTAGTAAAGCTGCTTTGTAGTTCTGAGAGAAAAAAGAAAATTTTGACTCCACTACCTGCAGTCTGGCAGATTGCACATTCCTGAGCAGTAGCTCTTACTAAGACCAGTGAAGATCAAAGTAATAAAGCTAAAAGGAAAAAAAAGCACAGTAAATACTGCTTTTAATCTAGACAAGCCCTGGCAAACATCAGCCTTCCCTGTCCTGTGAAATTATGATACAGTTTTATTTTAAGAGAATCCCATCTTGACTTCCATTTGATATGCATACCTTACTGCTTTACTTATTCAACCTGTTGATTTCATGTAACTCAACATGAGTGCAATGCTGTTTCTGTGAGGATAAAATGAATCCTATTCTAACAGGAACATCTGCAAAGTCATTAACATTTTCAGTGAAGGCACCTTTTCTTCCTTGTTTTTCTAGAAGGATCATTCTTTATTGTAATCTCTCCCATTCATAATGAAATGTCTCATTTAAAGAATCAGTGTAAGCAAACAGTGTCTTCTGAAGCAATAGAAAACTCTTTCATGAGAAATAATTGTTTGACTGGTATATTTCCTGAGAGACTACAAAAATTATTTCCAAACTTCACCATCCAAGAGAATAAAAATCCAGCCATTTCTCATTAAACAAGGTCTCTTGAGGGCCAGCTCCCAGGGCTGCTTCTGTGCTATCTAGCTTCTTTTTCACACTAAATTCCCAAACCCCAAATTGATTTTAATCAACTTTTTTTTCCAACTCATTCCACATGCACTCACTCTCTATTTTTATTTATTTATATTTTAAAGTCCAGTGATTTTGAGATATTGTCTATCACAGTTATAACCTCAAGGGCATTTGAAGTTCTGATGACATTGAGATCACTAGACTCTAGATGACTCTCAACTTTTATCTTATTTATCATCCTTGTCTTGTTTCCCATCAATATGAGGAGCAAGTACAAAATAGCCTGTACTTTTACTGAGTAGCCTGCAAAATGTATCAGAAAGGAGTCCTGTCCTCCAGGAAGAGGTACCCCTTATCAAGTCCATAATTTCCAGCCCAGTCAATATTAACTAATTGAATTTCCAGTGATTAATAATCTATCCTTTTTATAGGCTTTCCTTATCTTTCTTTTCTTTTTAAGTCTTGCCTGGGAGGTCTATACCAATTTTCAGTGATTTTTAGGTTTTAATTTGACTATCTTTCTTCTTCATCTAAACTGTCCCTACTCAGGTGTTCAGACTACATATGTCATTTATTTCTTTTGTCAGGAAGGGTTCTTTGTCCATATTGCCATATGTCTTTCTGTCCTGCCGTGTCTATGCCTTTTACTATATATATTTATCAAGGTGTTTCAACTTGTATTCTTGGGACATCTTTACAAAATGGGTATTAAGAAAAAGATATGTTTGTGTACCTAATTAAAATCCTACTTACTGAACTGTTTTTGTAAGAAAGCTGGAAGCTCTGCCTGCATGGCATGAGAAGTACTCTGAAAATACATGCAGTCTTGAAGAAATGAGGTATTTCAATGAATGTGACTTTGCTGGATAGTGTCAGTCAAATACAGACATTTTGCTATTCAACAAAAGCTGCAGATACTCACCTCACCTGAAAAATCTGACCCTAAATTGCATAATATTAGGCAGTCATATCTGAAAATCGTCTTTTCAACAAATCTGTGCTACAGTATCCATGTGTGCTTGATGGGATTAAGAATGCTTATGAATCATCTGTAAAGTTATATTTATAATTGTTACAGAACATTGAAGACATTTTCTAGAGACAGCAGGGCTATTTAGTGAGCCAAACTCCTATGCAAAAAAAGTAGCTATTGCAACCAAGAATGATTACACTGTATTCAGACACAGACTAAACTGTAAAGCTCTGACCCTTCTGTGTGTTTACACCATTTGATGCTAACTCTACTCTAATGGCATGAAGCAAGATTAGGTCGAAGATAAAGATTTCTCACTATCAAAAGTCCATTTCATTCAGAAGGTCAAAAGATAATGGAAAACAGAAATCAAGTCTGTGCTGCTGTACATGCAGCAAGCAGCCAGGGGCAGTCAGTGCTGCTCAGCCCTGCAACTTCTGCTTCGGTGCAACATCAGGGCTACCCTCAGTGATTTAACTTGTAGAGCTCAAGCAGAGCAGAAACTTGCATTTCTGAGAATACAGACTTACCCCTTACAGAATTCTTTTGAATGTCATGAAAGGGTTTAGGGTTACTTACCTAAACCACTTACATAGCCTAGCACAAGAGTACCGTGATTTATTTAGTGGAAAGCCTTGATACTTTTTACATCCATCACCTTGGAAACAAAACGTGAATATGTGGTTGTTCCCTTTACAACGAGAGAAGTGCTGGATTTACAGCCTTGACAGCTGATGCGCTGTTCATAGCCACTGACATGTACAGTTCATCAGTAAAAGGTTGGAGCTTTCTTTTACTGTTCTGCCAAAATGCCTCAATCCTGAGTTGTCAAGAAATTGCA
>VYZQ01053940.1:302-16281 GCA_013400655.1 Mystacornis crossleyi | reverse complement strand
AAAAACCTTGCTTTTTAGGGTCACAGGGAAAGAATCTAGGCATGTTAGGGTCTGAGTTAATTTCTTTACTTCTCTTGCTCTCTGGATAAGACCTCTAAGGGTGCAGAAAGCCTCAGCTGTTTTAAGATGAAAATGGCTACCTCACACCAAGCAAACATATAGGACAAAGGAAGATTCTCCTTAAGTGACTTAGGAAACAGTTAGGTAGTTTGAGGTAGAACACCTCAAAAATATTTTTAATCTAAATTCTGGGAAAAATTTTGGCCCTTAGAGATACAAATAGGTAAACTGAGTGCACCTTGTGCTGAATTGACACTGAAGTCAAAACCAAAACTCTTCAGAACATCTTCCTAAGCAGGGAAATCTCTTCCCTGACCTTTCTATCAGAGGGAATTGGAGACACATGGTATAAAGTACTGAGAAGAGCACTGTCACTTCTGCCTTTTAATAAAACCCTAATACTAAAGCAAAATTTCCCTGGAACAAGGCAAGGCACTGCAAGTACTACTCCTTTTGGCTAAATGAGGTACCTATCAGGAAGGTCTCTGCCACAGTTAGTCACCTTGGACTCTCCTTATAAGAGAAAAGTAAACTTTTGAGGGCTGCAATATATCTGTTCTAGCATAGACAGCTCCATTAGTCTTTAAAAGCACTTATCTTTCTCCACAGATTACAAAGGAAGCCAAGGTATATCAATCGTATCAAAAGTTGTCCTCCCCATGATAAACAGATGCCACACACACAGGTTCAGAGACATCGTACAGCACATTAAAATGTGTGTGGCGTGGTCAGTGGAAGCCTGGATCTTAATTCCTCTGCAGCCAAAAGTGGAACAAGCATCAGTCCCAGAGAACAAACAGTTATACTCAACTGTCTTTTTACAAAGCTTGCTAGAAATTATACTTAGTGAAATATTTCTTACCTCGTAAAGAAATTGTGAACATTTGGGGGTTAATATTAAATTTCATCACTGAAAGAGAAGTCCTAGAACAATGATTAAAACTTCAAAATGACTGAATAGAAAACATAAAAGCATGAAGACAAAAAGGGACTGACACAGTTGACAGTCACTGAAACAGCTTTAACAAGACTTCTAGAGGCTATTGAGGTGAGTGACATAAAAAGACATAGATTCAGTTCTACTGAATTGTAGAAATTATGCACCAGGGAAATTTAGGGTAGGAAGAGCCACAGAGGCAAGCTGGAAAGAACTTGAAAAGTTCTACTTTGATGAAATGTCTTTCACTGACTGCAGACCAGTAAAAGATTGCTGTAAAATTCAATGGAAGAAAACCAGCAGTGAGAGAAGGAATCAGTGCACTGTTTGTCATAAGGGAAAGATGGGATATTTCTAAATCTAGGTTGTGAACTCAGCACCTTGAGCAGATGTTATCTGTTGCAACACAGAACATCCTGGTACTCATGCCTATGGCTATAATAAATGATGCAAAATATTCCTGAAAATTTTTAGGATATTTAATAATTCATGTCAAAACCTCAATCTTAGCACCAGAAAAACCTCCACTTTTAAAAATCAGAAAATATCACAACTGAACATAAAATCTGAATTATTAGTTTGAAAAATTAATGTTCAGAGAGTGAAGGAGGGTGGGCACTTCTGTCTGAAGACAGTACTGTAGTAAGCACTACTCAGCTTATATTTAACACATAGTCGGTGTAACAATTACAACTTTTTTTTCATATTNTTTTTTTCATACTGATACTTACCAACAATTTCACTTGGCTCCTTATTGTAAAATTTTTTGTTCCAGTAAAGAAGTCTGAGAAAAGGAAAGGAGACCAGAACAACAAGGCAGATACCCAAAAACATATGTCCTGTGAAGGCTGCAAAATCCAATCCCTGAAAATAAAAAGAAAAACCTAAATTAAAAATCACTTATTTTTCTATATTAGCTACAGGGAAAACTATTCAGCTTTATGTACATTAACAATCAATAATAAATATAAAGAAATATAGTTAAGTTCCAACTATAGTATCTGCTGTATTTTTTCTGTTTCGAGGAGATGAGCCATGTTACAATTTAATTCAGAGAACTAAAACATTGCAAGTGACTCTGAAGCACACCTAGTGTTCTTGAAATGTATACTAAAAAAAAACCAAACTGAATCATTAACTTTTACTTCTCACTTAAATCACTGTAAATTCATTTCAAATCACTCTAAGTCTCAGAAAGAGTCAAATTTTAATGACGAGCTTTTGTTTAAACTGGTGACAACACAAATGTTTACCATAATTCTATCTGAACCATTTTTCTACAATAAAAGTATTATATGTCAATATTGTGTTTATTCTTTTTTCTGGTTAATAAATGAACACATTTCTTTATATTTTGCACAGTGAAGCTCTTTAATAAAGGGGTTCTCAAAAAGGTTAAGCAGAACATATTAAAAGGCTACTGTTTNTTACGTGGAAATTTCCTAGTTGTAATGTCTCTGGTTCAAAAAAAAAGGAAGAAGTTTCTCTATTGCACCACAGGGCATAATAAAAAGGCACACGGCACAAGAAACTGATGACAGTCATAAAGAACTTTCATAGCCAGATAAAGATTGGTGCTCTTTGGCAAAAAAAAATCCATAGCTTGCAGACAGTCAAATAAATCTCAAACCCTAAATATGCAGACCTAGGATTAGAATTTGATCCTATTAAAATACAGGTTTAAGCTTTATGAGGTAAAGTAATCCCTACTTGCGATTTAATAGTAGANCAGAATGAATAGTGACAACTTGCCCTAAAACTTTGAAGCTGGCCATGCTGTGAGTAGGACATTGGACTACATGACCTCTACGGTCCCTTTCAATTGAGTTATTCCATTGTTCCATACTGCACACATTGTAGTGGATCAGGGTAGGCCTTTGGGCTGGGCTTTTCTGAAGCAGCCCAGACGTTATCCAAGAATCTCCAAGGAGGATCACATCCAAGTACTCCGGTAGTAAGGAACTGTCTTATATTCAAAAAACAGACGTAGTCTGAACTGGTGATCCCAGCAGAGTAGATCTGTGACACTTGGAATAAAGCATGGCTCAAGGCCTGGATAGCCCAGGTGATCCCAACTGGATTTTCAGAACACCCAATGATTTCCCAGAGACTCTAGAAAGTTAGTTGATCTCCCTGTGACACATTTCTATGTCTCTATTTTCCCCTGCTTTTTTAACGAGGAGTTTCCTATAGATTCTGCTGTAATTCCAATTCATATCAAAAACATCTTCCCTTGCAACAACAGCTGATACTTCCTCCAGTGTGTTAAGACTATCGGGAACTTACTGCTTTAGATGTGTGCTCTTCTATATCATCAAATACTAAAAGAATTTACNTGCTTTTATGAAAGCAGAAGGAAGACTTCAGGAATTGTAATGAGATTATTTTAAGAACTGGACAGAAAAAAGTGATACCACAAAGAAAAATAATGTACCTTCATTCAGTTTGCCTACACAATAGGTCAGCCACTTGGGTGTCTGACATCTCTGTAAGAAAGACTTTACAAATCAGTTTTTATAAAGATTGGTCTCTGGGCATCAAGTTAAGATTCAGAGCTACAGGAAACATTTCTATGAGGGATGAAAACAATATTCATAACTCTAGGAAATTTACAAATAACAAGGAATTAAAAAAGAAATCTTGCAAAAGCTCAGTGTTTGTCTGACTCCAAAGTACATAAAGTCCATATCTCCCGTGTTTATTTCCTTAATTATAACCATTGACAATAAATAGGAAATCAATCTAATTTTTATATGAGTTGCCTCTAAGATTGTACCCAAAAAGAAAGATCATAAAATTGTGGCCAGAAAACTAAGAACCTTGAAACCTTGAAAGGTGAACTGGCTTTAGTTCAGCAATGTCTCAACTTTGACAATGTGCCATTAAACAGATCAGGAAGTATGCAAAATCATTATTCAGTTTTGTACAGTCTCTAAAATGTCAGAAAGAGAGGTATGAAGCCAAAATTAATTAAGCTGTAAAAACACTGAAGCTAAACCAGCCAAAATAAAAATGCCTAAACCTGGCTGGAAAAAAGAATTATCCTCTGAAAGAAAAATGACCGTGAAACAGGTGGTTGAAGAGCAACTAAGTAGTTAGGAGTTGTCAGAATATACTCAATACAGAATTACCAGAACAAGGAAAATTACTTTTGCACTCAGACTAGTCTTACAAAAAAGCAGCAGAGATGAAGCTTTTCTTAGTCTGGCAGTAATCACTTCATGCCCACACCATGAAGAAGGATGCCAGCTACCAGGCCAACTAAGATGGTAGAAATTCTCTGTAGAAATATTCAGAAATAAAGATAAATGCTTAAGTAGTAAGTAAAGTAAAAAAAGATAAATAGGAACTCAAAGAATTCTTGGTAATTCTCAAGTTTAAATATGCAATGTCTTCATCACATAGTAATGGATCTTGAATTTAAGGAAGTAGCTTATTGCAAATAAACACAGATACAAAAAGTCACTTGCCTTTACATTTTTATTATCACACCAATTTCAGAAGAAAAAAAACTCTGTTTCGTTCCTGAAATGTCATAGTGCAGAAGCTTCTCAAAAAATATAGTACAAGATATATGTCACTTGAAACCCACAAAACTAATTTCTCGATGAAGAAAATCACCTCAACCTAGAAGGCAAGCTAAAATACTGAGGGTAAGAAGGAGGTCTCAGGTCTGACTCATAGTTGAAAGGAATTGAAATGAGATAGAGATCACAATACCCTTAATATCAGGATTAACACACCTTCATGACATAAGAGCTGACGTAGATAAGCCTAGAAAGTGAATTGCAGACACCATCACAAGAAGAAAAAAAGTCTGCTAGATTTTTTGGCATCCTATCCAAGAGCTTATCCAAACTTTTCAAATGGAGTAGCTGGGCTGAGATTCAGGATTTTGTTAAAGTTCATAATATCAGCACATTGATCTTTCATATCTCTGAGATCCTGGTAAAAAAGAAAACATGCTGCTCTGCTCCTACTGCAGAATAGCTTTCCAATTCAGCTGAAACAAATTGTTTTCTAACATTGAGTGTGCCTATTTCAGGAAAGAGCTTGCATGACAGTATTGTCAGTGATAACGCAAGACTGGAGTCAATTCTCTTCCCATCCCTTGCTCCTGGCTTTCCACCCCATTACCTCCTTGCACTGATCTTCAAGAGACAGTGAGTGAAAATGAACCCTGATGATCGCTAGCCTTGGACAGCTGATGCCCTGTAGCCATGGAGAGGCTGAGGGCTACCAAGTGCACTGCTTTTCATGGCCGGTATCAGAAGGGCTCACAGTGCAATACAGACAGCTGCCTTCCCTGATGCTTTGGGCTGTGTGCTTAGCACCAGCCTCTCTGCAGCACAGGGAATATGTTTTCAAGGAAAAAGGCCAGTTTCACACCAGACATTGTCAGGTAGCTAGTAGCCAGCTGGCAGCCTCTTGAAGAACTTTAAGAGACTAAAAGGTTTTCACTGTACCACGGACACCGACGATGTAACAGAGGATACCAAGGTGGTGGCACAGTTGCTTCATCAATTGCCCCTGTTCCTTTCTCCACACCCCAGAAAGGACATGCAACATCTCCACAGAGCCTACATTCATATCTTTTGTGGCTGTGGATAGCACATTTTTATACCTCCTGAGTCTTCTGCCCTGCTGGGGCCAGGATTCAGCATTGTAAAAAACATTAAAGTGCTCCACATGTCTATTGCATACCACAAAAAGTCATTTTCGCAAAGATTTTCTTTTCCTGCACAATAGACTGGAATAGAATTGACATGCACAATAGGCAAGAAACATTTTTCTTTCAGGAGATTTCAATCTATGAGATAAATACAAAACATGCTTCAAATGTCCCTTACTTGAGGCTATGATGATTGTGTCAAATTTCTCCTGTTCCCCAGTCAACAGAAAATCTAAAGGTTTTACTTTAGCAAGAAAACAGCCAAAAGGTTCCATTGCCTACAGATTCAGAGCTGAAACAGTGGGCATCTTTCCTTGGTTTCTGGTTTAAAATGCTAAGTCAAATATATCAATTTCATATTAGGAGGAAGTATCATATTGTTTTCCTAAAATGCTAACTTTCTATCATCTTGATTATTTTTTTCATTGCTTCTGGAGATGTGAAATTGAATTCTAGTAATTCAGACCGTTCCACAAGAAATCTGCCTTTTTAGAGGAATGAGAAAGCAAAAATTGGTGTAGTGATTTAGGGAACAGCAAGTACTGTATTTCTAGCCAGAACGCCCTTTACTTGATATTTTAAAACTAATAAAATGAGGAATAGCAAGAGTAATTTATTATTTCTACACTGGCTTAAACACCCCTTCTAGCTGAGTGACTGAGATCTGCATTGTCTTTCAAGGGAGTTGCTCGTGATATCACTGAGTCAGAAATCATTTATGGTCTAACCCAGTAACATGAAGATAATGTTTATTTGAGATGATGAACCTCCTTTTTTGTTTTGTATTATGCTCTTTCATGATTACTACATGCATAGACGGCAAAAATTCTGAAATCAAATGTAAACCCATACATTTCAGTTCCTGCACTTTCCCTATGTTTAATTTTCTTTTGAGAAAAGGCATCAATGAAACATTGGCAGAGGGGGTGGGGTTCTACAAACTGATTAAAAGTTTTAACAAACTTTTACCCAGCAAACTCAGCAAAAATAGCCTAGTAAACTATGGGAGTCCATTTTACCAGTGCTTAAAATATCTTTATAGGTTCATATATAGGATTTAATCTTCTTTTTTTCAAAAGTACCTACTTTCATTCATAAATTTTTTGGTACTAAAATTTTTCATTTCATTATTTTTCAACCAATATCCACATCATGCTAAATTCCAGCATGAAGGCTGAAAGTGTCTACAAGGCAGCACAGGAAAACCTGATATCTGTTAAATGGCAGGAATAATTCCGAGTGGTATGCTGAAACCCCAAAATCCTCAGCAAACATCAGATTAACAGCACAAGCTTTATCACACGCTAACAAAAACAGTAAATAAGAGGATATAATCCAGAGGCTAGCATATGCTAAAACTGCCTTTGCAGTTATCATTACCTCTTTCATGCAGATTTAGCCTGGATACACCAGTGCACATGTTCACTATCACTGTATTCACAGCACCATTTTGCTCTGAAGACCTATTTGCCATCCATTCTTTAAAGAACTTGCAACCACAGCCTATGCTTAGAGCACCAGCAACTTCTGATCTCAAAGGTGTGATTGTGAAGTTCCCAAATACAGAAGATTTGCTGTCCAACCCTTCTGAAAGCAAGGACCATATCCAACTGGTTCATGCTCTATTGTGCATACAGACATGGAGTTCCCAAAGTCTGAAGCCCATATCTCTTCAAAATAAAAGTATAATTTTGCTAACAGTGGCCATTCAGTAGCAGCACTCTGAAGATAATAAAACATTAAAAAATGTTTTATATTCACTGAACATTTTTTCCATTTGCTCTTATTTTCCCTCCCTAAAATCAAAATACAAATGCTGTTTTGTGAAAATTCTTCCAATTCCAACTAAGAACAAGCAACAGTACAACAAGTCTTCCTCTCCTATTATGCAAATGTTCCACTTATTCCACTCGTGATGGTAGGGAATATGTCAGGATTATAAATTAACAACAGCTTCAAAGAAAATATCCTTTTGGCATTCATTTGCATCTCAAGACAAGTAAAAAGACTTATTGCTACGTTTTAATGAGCAAAATGTTACAAAAATCTTATTTATTCAAACAGGGTTTAAATAAAATATTGTTAATATGATGTGAGTTTTCCCCAGAATTTAAGGAGAAAAGTCTCTCCAGCACTACAGTAAACAAAGAGTAAAGCACTTCTATCACTATAACCAAATAACAGCACCCAGAGTAACAAGGCTGCATCTCATTTCATATTGATATAAAGGCCAAGATTTCCTACGAAAGTGTAAACTTGCATAACATTTTACTTGGCTGCTTTTAGAGGCTGCTGTACAGCAGTAAAAGTTCAGGAAGACTGGCAATACTCTTTTCCAGATAACACCTAAATAAAGTAGAAAACCCAATCATCTACATAGTGCAATTCATTATTCAACTTCCTGCAGGGGCAGTTGTCCAAGTAGTTTTGTATTTACTGTGCAAAAATAACACTGAGAAGGAGGTGCAAGGGAATGAAAAGGAGAATTTCAACAACAATATCAAGTGGGAAAAAATCCTAGAATTCCTAGAATGTCCAAAAACATGACTATAATGCTAAAAAGAGGTGAAAAACAAGTATTTTCTGTAGAAAACATCGTAATAGAAACTATAAAACATACTGCATGAAAGACTGTTTCTAAAATGTCATTAATGCATTCAAGAACTTTTACCTCTGAAACAGTTCAAGAAAAAAAAAAAGGAATAAAACAAATTTTACTTGGTACTATAGTAGTAGGCTACCCACACATTTTAGACTTAGAATTGTGGTTGCTCATATAACCCTTCTTCACAGCATCCTTTGCTAGAAGCAGTTTCAGAAACAAGACAGCAATGTCTATATTTCTCTTTCTGATCGAAAGAGAGCATGCTGGAGCGGGTGGAAAAATTAGGAATCCAGCTATTCAACAGCTCAGGCTGTAAGAGGCCAGATGATCCAGTTCCCTCTCTGCCCTCTCTCTCGGCTTTACCCAGTTACTCCTGCCAGCACTGTCCCAGGCAAATCTCCTTTAGAAGGGCTGAGCCCTAAGCAGTGAGGACGTACCCCAGCCCATGACGCTCTGCCTCAGGGCCAAGGATAGGTTTTTGACCCTCTTTTATTTATATACAGATACAACAGTTGAGAATATAGAAAAGAAGCAGTGCAAATTCTACGGCCCTGTGTTGAACCTAATCTATTTCATTATGTTCTTATTTCTGTGATACAACAAAAGATCTGAAAATAATCCAGACAGAAAACATCTGGAAAGATTTTTGTGCTTGTTTTAGATACAGAATTTGCTATAATGTCATATTTGCTAGGGTATTTATACATCTGAATCCTCTTAAAAATATTGATATCTCAAACAAGAAAAATGTAACATCGTTTCTTTTCAATTGTGATTGCTTAATTATTTTCCATGTTTATATCCACTTCTAAAGGTTCTATAGAGATGATGAGTTTTTGAGTATTCAGGAAAATGACCTGCATGGCAGGTGTTAATTACTCGTTTTTAGATCAGAAATTTTAAATTTTTACAGCCTTCAAAGTCACCATCTAAACTAGCCAATTGCAGCACATTTCAAATATTTTGATGGCAAACATTCAGTTTTTTAAATACCATGGAGTTTCAAAGACATTTTCAAACCTGGACAGTACTTAATTAATTTGAGTGCATTCAGTTAATTAGAAGAGATCTTTCTTCCATAGAGCAATAGAAACATAACTGACTCCAAATTAAAAAAAAAAAAAAAACACAAAAACTAGGATTTTATACTACAATTCCCTCACCCACTTGCACAGTTATTTTCCCACTAGCTCAATTAACATTAAATTTCTTTAGAATTATTTATGTTTGGGGGCCGCGGGGGGGTGGGGGTATGACACCTGACCAAAACAGAAAGCACATGCCTGGTGTCCTTATAAAAATGCCCATTACATAACTGCCCCACCCATGGTGCTGCTTGTTGGTGGTGATGCAGGGTGAGGGGAAGGGCAGATCTTCCCCATCCCAGGAGGGGCTTCCCTTGCATCCCGAGCAGACTGTCACCCTGCAGCCCCACAGCCCACCAGGGAAAGATGATGGGAGACAGTGCCAGAGGCGGGAGGGAGACTTGATGCCCTTATGTTTAAGGGTAGCAGGGATAGCTGAAAGCACAGAAAACTCTGCAAACAGCAGCTCCATGCAGATGCTGAGGGCTGCAAATACCCACCAGCAGTGCCACAGCCAGTCCACAGGGCAGAGAGGCCCATGTGGGTGGGAGGAAATGGCGGGACTGTGAGACTCCTCCTGGCAGGTGTCTTGTGTCCTCCAGTCCCACCCAGCACCAGCCACCACAGCTTTCCCTTTGGCACCAGACACCCAGCAAACAATAGAAGAACCAAGTGTTGGAAGCTAAAATCTGTCACTGCAGCCTGGAGAGAGCAAAACATCGTCAGGAGGTGGGAACCGGCTGCAGCCTGAGCTGCACAGGAGAAGCACCCACCCCCTCTCACGCCCCACATCTCTGTGGTTGAAGGATAAAGTGCCTCATGTGTGTCATGGCTCTACAGGGGCAATGCAACCTCTCTGTAAAATGTCAACGTGTCTCATATTTAACTTTTGAGAGAAAACCTATACTGAAAAAAGGATGGATTTTCGTCTTCATTTTCACACTTTTCTTTTTTTCCAACTTGTTGCCCTGTCTGCAGCCCTCCATTTTTCTGCTTCTTTCCTCTCTTTACCATCGATAAGGAAATCCTCATCAACAACAGAAAAAGGAAACTGGTATTCTCAGTCCAAATCAAAAAGTCTATTCTTCATCACTATTTTGTCCCCAGAAGATCACTCTCTTCTGCCTGATCATTCTAGTAAGAAAGAAATAGCATGGCAAAAAAAGTAGATTATGTTCTGTTTATATGACTTTCTGGGGGAAGAGAAGGATCAACATTGCATAAGTCAACACCACGACTTAATTTTAGTAGCCCAACAGACTGCAGTACATACCCTCTTCCTCAGCTCCTGCTTTGAAACAATAATCACGTTTGGAGGATCCCCAACAGCAGTGGCAGCCCCCCCAATATTTGTGAAGATTACTTCCGCAATCAGGACGTGCCTAGGATCAAGATTAAGTACTTCGCAGAGCCTGTAGTGTAAAGATAATGAAATTAACTTCTTACCCCAGGCATAAATTACCTTAAATCTTAAAATGCACAAAAATTACAAAAATGCAGTCATTTCACAGACAAATAGCAGGATTTTAAACATAATGTGTCTATATTGTTGAAGCATTTATTGTGCTACAATAGTTGTAACAATATAAATGAAAATTTATCGATTTTTTTTTACATTTAAAATGCAGTTATTAATGCCTACAAAATTGATGCATTTTTAAAAGCATTTCATTAAAAGTAGTCAACTATTACAAGAGTTGGACAACACAGAAAATAGTTTTTCAAATTTTCGGTATGATACAGTTTCTGAAACCATGATCCTTAACCTGCATTGACCTGTGGAAAACTATTCTGGTCAAGCACAGGCTCTGCATTCAGCAACAGTGATTAACTTTCTTATGGGAAGCAGGGGTAGAGGATTGTGCAGGCTGCCTATTAGCCATGAATCATCTATTAAAGACTTCAGCTTTCAGGCTAGGTTTATCCAATTTATTCTGTTGTTATTTCCTCCTTCTCTAAAGCTTGATCATGAGTATTTCTATTTGTAATGAAACGAGAGTAGAAAATACACATTTCTCATGGTTAAAAATATCTCAAAATGACTTTAGCAGTCCAAATATATTTAATGCTTCTTTAGTAGGATGCTGCTTTGATAAGAAAAATTAAAATGCTTCTTTAATAAGAAGCACCTTAAAATGCTCTGACAAACACTGGGGTTGACTCAGTAACCTCGTTATCCATTTGAACTCAGAGCCCACTTACACAGAGTAACCTTCACACAGATTACTCCAACTCACAAATTACATGTACGCACATGCCCATATAATCCACTCTTTTCTGAAGTACATGTTTGACTTTAAACTTGGGCTAGGGTTGACTGAAAGTTAAAGTCACACCCAGGCACTTTGGTGTAAGAAACAGCTGCTTTCCTCCTCACAACTTATCAGAAGGTTGCTCCAGAATGTAAAGATGGAGGCCACACTTAAATTATTGTTCCCTCTACCTCACAGTAGATGGGGGGAAGAATGCTTTCTCAGTACTGCTCTCACTGCAGTGCTCTCACACATTTCCCTGAAGGAAGGGTTGAACTTCGCTGTTTAGCCTAAGTCTGTGTTATTAAAACCTATATTTCAAAGAGAAAAGAGTGTATTGCAAAAGAAGCTTAACTTGCTTCACTTACACTATCCCCGAGAGTGTCAATATAAAACTCAGAAAAAACACTGTCAGATAACATATATGTCAGCACATAAAAACTCTGGAAAATAATAACTGTGCAAAAATACACTATTTCCCCAGAAGCATGAAACCATTCAGTTTAAGGGTACTTTGTAGTATAATCAGTCCAAATATATCAACTGTGGTACAAGACCACAGTTGTACTCGTAATTTTATCTCCATTGCTGCTTGATCTCCCAGTATTTCAAGATATAACCTAAACTTTTCTTTAGTGACTCTTTCTTTTTGATGGGCCTAGTGATATCTTGAAAAGAGAACTCTAATGTAAGTCAGAAAAGGCTAAGCCCAAAGTATAAAACTATCAGAATGTGTTAGCTATATGGCAGGGTCGTAATTCCTCAGTTTGTTTACCATGGATTATATAGAATTCCTCATGTGTACAACTATTAGCCATTTCCAGTTCCCAGTAACAAAGTATCTTTAAAATAAGCTACAGCTAAAAAGGGGTAGTTATTCCTTTTTTAGCAGCTTACTACAAAATGCAGAGTGAAACAAGTATCATGTTGTTTTCCTTATTACAGGAAATATAAACCCTTATGTTCCTTGAGTCAGTACGATTTTCTGCAAGCTTTATCTCCATGGCAATGGAGACTGAACAGTGCAACACAGTGAAGCTGTAGACAATGGCAGTAAAATAAAAAAAAAAAAAAATTACCCGCAGCATGAAGCTGTTTGAAGCAGGCAATTGTTTGGTTTTAGAAGTGAGATAAAATTTTATTTTAGTTTTGATAGTGATTCAAATACAAATGTTTCCCACCTACTGAGTTTTCCCTTCTTCAGTGTTACAGGTTCATTTAATATAAAACTAAAGGACTTACTATACATTTAGTAAAAAAGTCCATTACTTAAAGGTGTATACAAAGGCAGAGGCTCTCCCTTCTCAAGGATCCACATGGAGAAGACAAGAGGCAACAAGTACAAGAGAGAGATTTCACCTCAACATAAGAAAAAACATTTATGGTGAAAACAGTTAACCACTGGAACAACATCCCGAGGGNGGAAACACCTCCCGAGGGATGTGGTATAGTCCCCATCACTGGAGGTTTTCAAGATGTGACTGAACAGAGTGCCAGATAATCTCATCTAGGCTTCCTTTCCCATGAAAGGTTGGACCAGACAGACTTTCAAGGTCCCTTCAACCTCGGCTATTCTGTAATTCTTTGAAAACAGAATAAATGTTACAGTAGCTCTGACTATGAAAAGCTTTTTATGCTACATTGACGTCTCGATTTCAATCCATTCCCAAATTATATTTATCCAAAATATTCTGGAACAGAGCTAAAGAAAACTTGGTGTTTAATAGTTCCAGTGCTGCTTACTGCTAGATGTGCAATTATTGATTAGGGTACGGCAAAGCCATCTCTTTAAAATATAACCAGACAGAAGACAAATGGAGCTTTCATTCACCAGCTGTTTCCAGTCTAGGATAAATTTCACTTGAAAAATTAGTTTTTACTGCTTTACACTGCAGTTTTAAAGAGAGGGCATATCCTAATAGAATTTTGTGTACTTTAATGTGATAATGACTGCAAGCATTACATCTCTCAGGATCATTTTAAAAACACATTAGATCTTTCCAAAACTGAACTGGATTAAACAGATTTGCCTGACCAGACACAGGTTAAATTCAGGTTAGACAGTAATTTATAATCCCACATTGATTAAATGTAGTTGCAAATCACATGTTATTAATTTACAGAAATCTGAAGTAATTAAATTCACTGTTGTCTGCTCAAAGTTCCAAACATCTAATCTCAAATTGTGGAATTAACCAGTAGCAGTCCCAATGACATGACCATCAACAGGAATAAAATTCAGATTCTCATATTCAAGAAAAAGCTCTTAGATGAAATATGGACTTTTTTAAGAATTTATTTGTCACTAAAACATAAATTACTATCTAAAATTGTATATAGATAGTCGCCAGCGAAGGATAAGCAAACTTTATTTTAAAAAACTCTACCTGCTTCACAGGAAAAAAATTTCATCTGCTAGGGAGCATTTGGTGCAATATGCTCTTGTAGTTCAGATATGAAGACAAACCAGAAGAGTTAGCTGCCAAGGCAGTATTCACAGGTTTCAGATATGCGCTCAATATTCATGCAAAGGCAAAAGGCAACCCATCCCTCTGAAAGTGCTTTTTATTCTACTACAATAAGAGTGTTTGAAGTTCTGGTTTCCATTTAAATGATTAAAAAACCTCAAAACAAGTAGTTTGCACACATGTCTGCTACAGATTGCTGGCTATAAAAGACCAAGTCCACAACCATCACAATAAAATACCTTATGGTTACTGGAGTAAAAAGCAGGATAGTGGTAACATTGTCCAAAAATGCAGAAAGAATTGCAGCAATAAGGCACAGAAGTGTAATCATGGCCCACACCTTGCCTCGAGAGAGCCAATAAGCCTAGGAAAAACAAACAGAAGAAAAATTAGGGGACTAGATCACTCCAGCTTAGATTTCAAAAAATGATAGACAAAGCACCTTGATCAAAGTCGAGAACCAGTGAGCTCAGAGCATTTACTATTCCTTTACTATTACCCCAACAGCACCTTCTCCAATAATAAATAATTTGGCAAGAAAATATTTCATGGAAGTGGGAAAACAATGCCATAATGCAAACAAGGAAGCAAGTCTGAAAAAACATCACATTCTGCTGCCAGTTGTAAAGGGGGTCTGTGGCAGGAAAAGGGCTGAGCCCCCAGTTGGACTAAGGTGGTTCAGACCTCCCATCACCTCCACAAGCTGGGACACTTTCCCCATCCCCAGACTAGCACTGCTGGAGTGAGTCCAGACGACAGCCACAAACATGATCAAAAGGCTGGAGCACCTCTCCTATGAGAACAGGCTGGAAGAGACCTGGGTTATTCAGCCTGGAGAAGAGAAGGCTCCAGGGTCACCTTACAGCACCTTTCAGTACCTAAAGGGGACGATAAGAGAACTGGGGGGAAAATCTTTGAGCAAGGGTATGTAGTGATAGGACAAAGCAGAATGGCTTTAAACTGAGGGTAAATTTAGATTAGATATAAAGGAAAAATATTTTACTCTGAGGGTGGTGAGTGTAACAGGTTACCCAGAGAAGTTACGGATGCCCTATCCCTTGAAGTGTTCAAGGCCAGGCAGAATGGGGCTTTAAGAAACCTGCTCTAGTGGAAGGTGTCCTTGGCCATGGCAGGGGGATTGAAACAAGATGATTAAGGTTTTTTCCAACCGAAACCATTCTCTAATTCTATGGTTATGATTCTATGAATTACACTTTTCATGTAATCTTTTGTTCTGCTACTGTGAAAAGGTCTGTGGCCAATTTTCATGCGTGGTCATAAAGTTAACAATAGATTCCATATTCCTCCTGTCCCACTGCCAGGCATAAATAGAGATTTCAGCTACAGCACAACTGCAATCCTGGGGAAGCCAGTGAAATACTCAGGTTATTTCCAAATTACTGTCCAAATGCTTGTGTACCCTACTGGGGACCTTTAACATTCTCCTGTAGAAACAGAGTTGCATTAAGTGCTTCCTTTCATCCAGAAAGGATTTTTCCAGTATTACAACTTGACTGCTGTCATTTCCAATGTGATAAGTATACAATGACCTTAGAAAGATTCTTTAAAGATAGTCCTTGGTGTGACAGATTTGAACAAATACTAACATGATAAATCTAGAAATAATTATAAGTACCAAATAAACCTACCTTTACTGCACAGTAGTCAAAAAATCCAGTCTCTGAAAATATGGCCACCAAAACCATCTACCAAAAGATGAAGAAAAATATAATCACTTGGAACTGATATATAATTGAATCATTACTCAAAACTAAGGCAAAGTAGTTGATGATCCTGACAAATGGACTTCTTATCAGACAGCTTTGAGAATCTAATCACCCTTATATTAGAATATCCACTACAGCTGCCAGATATCTCTAGTTAATGCATCACATGGTGA
>VYZQ01053928.1:0-10994 GCA_013400655.1 Mystacornis crossleyi | reverse complement strand
CAATTATTCAGGCAGGGAACTCCCCTGGTATTCACCTCATACCAAGCCCACAGGCAGCACATACTGTGTGATATCCCAAAGCATTCCCTGGGCCGTGGGTACAGAAACACTCTTCAGAGAACAGAGGGGGTCAGATGATCTCTTTTGGGGTCAGATGATCTCTTTTGGGGTCAGATGATGTCTTTTGGGGCCAGCAGGCTCATTCAGCTTTTCCCACAGGAGAGGCCACAGACAGCTGAGCCATTTCCACAACACCTTCCCCCATCTCCCCTGCACTCACCTACTCTGTCATTTAGTGGGATTTGCTTGCAGCCCTTTCCCACGGCTGGGATGGTGGTGGCAGGGCTTGGGAAGGCAGTTAGCCAACAACTTAGAGCCCCCTGAGCAGTCCTTAAAAACTAAACCTGTGAGCTGCTTCTGCCTCCCCACTGCCCCGTGCTTTGATTGGAAATGATTTCACGTGCCTTGAACTGGGTCCTGGGCCAGTGTGAGCCCGTGTGGCCCTGCTGGCACCAGGCGGGATTCACTGATTTACTCGAGCTGGGGACCACAGGGTTGTTCGGGTGGGAAAAGTCCTTTAAGGTCATCGACTCTGACCATGACCCCAGCACTAAACCCTGTCCCTAAGCTCCACATCTCCCCCTCTTCTGAACACGCCCCGGGGCAGATCTGCCAGGCTTTGGCAGACACAGCAGAGTGCTGCAGGCACCAGACAGGAGGGTTTAAAAAGCTGTTCCTTCACTGGGAACTTTTCCCTATTGATCCCAAACCGAGCGCGTGTGGTTTTCAGTGAGAGTTGGGGTTGTGCAGCCTGGGGAAGAGAAGGCTCTGGAAAGACCTTCCAGCACCTTCCATCACCTAAAGGAGATCCAAGAGAGCTGGAGAGGGACTTCTAACAAGGGCATGAAGTGCTAAGAGAAAGGATAGTGGCTTGAAACTGACAAAGGGCCAGTTAAAATTAGATATTAGAAAAAAATACCGGTTTATTGAACATGAAACAAGCTCATCCTAACCTCTGTTTTACAACATTAAACATGTTTCTTCTCCAAATTGGCAACTCCTATTTTCAAATAGGTTTGGGTCGTATTAAGCTGTTAATTACTAGTTTTTGTAGCCAACTCATTATCTCCTCCTTCTTCAATATTTCACTGCCATTTTATATTATGCCTCTGCTATTTATTGGCAGGTTATCTTTGGATAGACTAAGAATGGAAATAGAATGAAGAAGCTAGAACTGTAATTTAGAGAACTTTAAATTACTCCTGAAAGTGTTGAGACGCAAAAGTACTGTGATTTGCTAAAATATGACTTATAAAAAGTTGGGAAAATATCTAGATAATTAGAGAGACCCAGGCTTCCACGACTTCCTTGGCAATATCACAGTTATTAATTAGGAAGGATTCGCTATTGCCAGTGATAGAATTCTCCCCCTGGAGATAAAAATATTTCCACAGTTTGTGATCTGAAAGCGACATGCAGGAAAAACCACATGGGATGGTTGGAGGGGACACGGCATTTTCGGGCCGTCACCCGGTGCCAGTGACCAGCAGGACGCTCCCAAAAATCCATAAATTGGGAGCTGGGGTGTGGATAAACGTCAGCTGCCACGCTGAGCCCCACCACCCACCATGAGGGAGAGCTGCGTGCCCACCTTCCCCAGGGAGCTCGCGTGAGCTCAACGTGCCAGGCCCTCCCCGAGGCCCCGAGCTGTGGATGGAGGAAAGGAATATCCCCCAAGAGTTATTCTGTGGTATTTCACTGCCACCCTCGGAACAAACCCGCCCGTAGCTGTGTGGCTTTGCTGGACAATTTCTCTGCAGGAAAGATGGAGGAATGGCTGCGGTCACCCACAGAACCATTAGATGGTACATTCGGTGCTCCTTGTGGGTGTTTTCCTCGTTCAGCTCACCGCAATTTAGCAATTATTCATGCCAGCCTCTTAAATGGTGCCCAGACAATGGGCTTGCTGGTGGTATGAGGAGTTACTGCATCTTTCCAGGCCTCACCATGGGTGGGGAGGGGACCTCCCCGGGGGTTTCCAGCAGGAATTGGGCTGATTTGAGGAGAAATGGCCACTCTCTGGGCCGATGTTGCTGCTTTCCCTCTGCGACGTGTGGTACCAGAGATCCTCTCCTGTTACCTGTTCATAATCCCCATCACTCCCCAGCTTAAAAATGCAAAACCCAGACAGAGAGACAAAGGCTGGGACTCTGCAGCTCCCTCCCTGCCTGCAGCTGGGATGGAGCATGGTAGGGAACACGAGGAGAGTGACTCGGACCGTGATGACCATGCTGGAAAACACCTTTTCCCCTGAATCTGTGTAAGCACACAGCTGGAACAGGATTTTTGGCCACCGACCGACTGCATAATCCCCTTAGGAAGGGACCTGTCTGCTCCCAGCAAAGCCAGCAGGTCCTCTCCATGGCCATGGGGGCAGAGGCAAGCCTGGGTGTCTCAGGTCTTCACAGCAGTCATCAGAGCTTTTTGAATACCTGTTGTTTGTTCCTTGAATTTACAGTGTCTCTCATGTAACAGTGTGCCAAAACGCCTCTCAGCCTTCTTGAGAAAATAAAAGCAGGTATTAAAAACAAAAAGAAGCCCTGAAACATGCTCCTGCTGAGGGTGCTGGTGCCCTGGCAAAGAGGAAATGCTGAAGGTGGTACCCAAACGAGTGGTGCCAGGAGGTGCACGGGCAGAAGAGATCAGACCACAGCAAGATTCGAGTTCTGCTGGAGGTCACACCTACAGCAGCGGCAGCAAAAAAAAAAAAAAGGGATCAGTTCTCATTTTCCAGTGCCGAGGGCGAGACCTCTGCTTGCTCAGCTCAACTCCCTCCCCTGCAGCCTTGCAAAACGGGGTTGTCTTGTTCCTGCTGTGCCTGAGCACGAGCAGAGAGCCCCCAGGGCATTGCTGGGGGCCAGGTCCTCACGGGCAGGAGCAGCCACCAGTTCCTGAATCCCCTGTCAGCGCTGATGGAGGAAAAAGTGCCCCTCAAAATGCCCTCATGAGTGGTCTCTGTGTCACCTGGGGTTGGCTTTAAAGCCCTGGAAAATGAGGGAACAGCCCTGGGGGCTGGTTAAGGCTGTCCCTCGGGTTTGGTTCCTGCACCCCTGAGCAGGCTGCTGCTGCACGCGGGGTGTTTTGCAGAAGGATTCTATAACCAGAACACCTCCAGACTGCCCTTTGGAGGTGGTGGCCCAGCCACACTCTCCCCATGCCCTCTCTCCCACCTGCCTGGCCATGGGGATTTTTTGTGCGTGGCAACAGCCTGGGAGCTCAGAGGTACCTCAGGGCAGTGATGTAACTCAGTGACCAGTGGTGGCTGTAAGATGCACTGATAAAGCAGAGCAGATGTTTAAATGCAAACACAGTTTCAGGCCGTGCACGCACAGGTTCCCCAAGAGGCCTTGTGGGGCCACCCAGTGAGGTTGTGCTGACTGGAGACACCCTCCTGCGACCAGAGAGCTGCGAAATGCCGCTGGCTCTTCACCACCTGAGAGCTTTTCATCAGCATCTCCTGCTGGATATTCCCTTTCCCAGCGTCATGGAACCACAGCATGGTTAGGTTTGGAACAGACCTCAAAGATCATCCAGTGCCACCCCCCTGCCATGGGCAGGGACACCTTTCACTGTCCCAGGTTGCTCAGAGCTCCATCCAGCCTGGTTTTGGGCACTGCCAGGGATGGGGAAGCCACAGCTGCTCTGTGCCAGGGCCTCAGCACCCTCACAGGGAGCAATTTCTTTTGTATATCTAACCTAAATTTCCACTCCTTCAGTTTGAACCCCCTGGCACATAAATTACCTCCAAGAATAATCTGGCATGAACACAATGCCCTGTTTTTTCCAGTCTCCAAGAAAAGAGGTGGGAAAAAAACCCAAACGTACTATTCTGGAGCACGAACTTGCAGAATGCGTATTCCCAGCTTGGCACAGGGAGTGACCTTCTCCCATGGGGTTAAGGCACAGCAAACAGAACGTGTGATGGATGGCTGGGGGATATTGTTAGCACGTGTGCCTGGCACTCGGGAAAGGAGGGATGAAATATCTGACTGGTATTTTCCAGCCATTTTCATCCCCCATCAAAACAAACTTCTCCTTGTGTAAACAGAGGTAATTAGTTAATCCGCATACTGCCAGTATCTGCTTTGATGCAAAATCAAACACTGCCCTGCATCCAGGGGACTTTTCCTGCAGCAGAAACAACAACAGAAGTGATATATTCGAGTCCTGTGAAATGGACTGGAACATTTGGCGATGCGTGCAGGTCTTGGAATATGTGTTTTACTGAGACTAAACCATGCTGAATATAATCCTTTGAATTCCCAATCTCACACACATTTAAAAAAAAAAAAAAAAAACGAAAAAACACCCCCTCTTCCNCCGAAAAACCACCCCCTCATCTCAAAAAAGCAAAACAGTGGAGTGTTTATTGAGCGACTGTCTTTGCCCCTCAAGTCAAAGGAGGCTTTGTGCTGTCCACCTGCAGAACTTCTTAACTTTCCTCCTGCTTTCTCCTCCTTTGTGATGATGAAAGCGTTTCCACTCGAAAGCACAAAAAGGCATTTATTGTTTTCATGTGCAATTGCAGACCTTCCTATGCGGAATTTCCCGGCAGTACAGTCAAGATACAGAAGGTCCTCAATTTCTTAAATAAATAGCAGCCCTTTTTTTAAAAAAAAAATTATTTTTAACACAGCAGAGCAACCTCCTAAGAGCTGAGGGAGGAAACCCCTCGGTGCCTGCACCCTTCGGTGTCTCGTTCCTGTGCAAATGCACAATGCTGCTGCTGCTGGGTGGTCACCCCGAGGTGTGACACTCTGGCTGTGAGCCCCTGCGAGCCCGACACGTTGTTCACACACCAACCTCATCATCTGCGTGCTCCTCAAACCCAAAATCGAGGAGCTCACGCAGCTCCTGCTGCCCCGGCGGAGGAACCGTGGAGCTCCTCAGCTGCTCTTTGGTGATGGTTTAATGCCGCTCTTTCATGAAAACTGTCCCTCTTCTCGAGGCAGGGACAGTGACTACTTTGTAAGGCTTAGAATGTGTCCGCTGAAGGAATTTTTTGAGACGTGCAGGGTCCGAGTGAGCTCATTGCTGTTCCCGCTTGATCTTGGGTTGTCACCGGCACCGAGTGATGCCAAGGGTTTGCCACGGGCCCGTGGGTGGCACGAGTGCTTAGCCAGGCAATTTCTGGGCTAATGCAAAATTAGTGACTCATATAAGCTACTTCTTAAGAAGATCAAGCCTCTCTGGCTCATTAAAATCCAAACCGAATGGGAAGAATCCAGACACGGCAGCTCAATGAGTCGGATGGAGTCTTACGACATTTATTTTGATACTGTAAAAAGTACGGCCAAAAAGTGACGCCGAGCCTCAATCTGGAGCTATTTGGGGGTATTTGTCCTAATTTCATCCCAGCAACCACTAAAAAGCGCCACCTGCACGTCCCTCTCTTGGCCAAAAATCTGGACACAAGCCTCTTGTGTTAACTTAAGTCTTATCCGCAGGACTGAAAAGTCTGCTGCTCCTATAACCTTTTTTTTTTTTCCTTCTTCTTTTTTTTAATAGGTGTTAATGTTTCTGGATACACTTTAAAGGAGACTTTACAGATGTATATGATAGTACTTACCAGCACATCTGCAATTGTAAACCAGGCATGCCCTGCAAATTGCACAATCCATCACTGCTATTACTAAGCCCTGATAAAACAACTGCTTCTGTGATAAGTGTTCGAGCCCTTTCATATGTTACTTGAGCCAATGATAAAAGCTGCAGTTAAATTTTAATAGGGCATGTTTACAAAGGCATTTTTTAACTAATGCCAAAATACACAATCTGTAGCCTGTATTTTTATACACCCCAAGGTGGAGTCTAGGTTATTTTTATGGTAAACATATGGAAGCTTGTTTTACTTACTATTTTTTTCCAAATAAAGTTGCCTTTATTTTTTTTTTCATTAGACTAGGCCTTTTTGTTGATGTTTTCAGGCTGTTGGTGGAATTGGAAATGATGGATGTATTGTGACTAAGTTTCTCCCCCTTTTTTGGAAAGATAAAGGGCTGGCACACATTCATGGCTTTACTTCAGTCGAAAACAAAGTGTACAAGAAAAAGGAGAAAATTTGGGCATATGGCTAATGATCTGAATCTGATGAGCGTTTTCATGGAAAAGCCGTTTTTACCTGCTGGAGAACTTCTGAATCTTTGCCCTAAAATAAAAATGCCAGGTCCTTTTCTAGGAGCATTGTAGTGGGGAAATATCATCAATGGTGTACTATTCCTTTTTTTTTTTTTTTTTTTAATTGTGATCCACACACAAAAGGATCAAAAAGAAATGATCCACAAAAATCCCGTCTCCTGGGGCTTGATCCAAGGCTTATTTCAGCTGAGGGAGATCTTTCCTTGATTTAACAGACTGCATCTGGACTGAATTCCTGCAAAAGCAAAAAACCTTTGAAACTCTTTGTAGAAATAGGAAGAGCCATGCCTTGGAATGAGGAAGAGGGAAGGGAAGAAGGGAAAGGTTCTGTTGGACGCTTTGGCTCTCACTTAAGCCTCACTCAGCTGTCTGAGAGCCCAGCGAGGCAGCAGCACCTGGGGCAGACACCCGAGTGGAGCAGTTTTTAACCCTGCCTCGGTACCCCGATGGTTGGTGTGCAAACCTTTCGCTCCCTGCCTGCACAGCTCATCACAGTATTAACAGTTTGTGGCCGAGTGAATGAGTTCACAGGAGATACCGCTAAGTGAGAGGAAAGTGTGCCTGTCCTAAAAGCCATAAAATGTTCCAGCTCAGTGCTGGCTAATAACTGTGGTGATGGATGAATGTTAATACGCAGGGACACGCACTGGGATTCACTTCCAGCTTGATCCCGTGCCTTGTGCGGGACACTTTTGGCACCAGGATGGGCCCCGAGGGAATTCTGGCTGCTGGATTTTCGCGGAACCACAGGATGGTTTGGGTTGGAAGGGACCTTAAAGACCACCCAGTTCCACCCCTTGCCATGGGCAGGCAGACTTCCACTAGATTTTTTTTAATTTTATATCTGTGCTCTCTGTTTCTTTCTCATGTTGAGGTTCCCTGAGCCTGCCCAGGGTTTGGGGCCCTGTGTGTTTTCCTGTTTTCCCTGTTGGTGAGAACAGAGCCTGATCTGGGATGTAACAGAGCTCCAGACCCAGGCACAGTTGAAAAGGGTCTTTCTGGGGCCCTGAGCCACGTGTTTCCCTTCACACATGGGCACAGCCCCAGCGCAGCTCACACCACGACTCAGGGGTGCAATTACACAGGTATGTGCCTGCTCATGGGGTTGAGGCCAAAATTCAGATCCTACTGGCTTAGCAAGGGGTAAATTTGGCCAGTGTTTTTACCAACCCTGTGACATCACGTTTGCTTGACCCGCCGTGAGTAATGTAATTACTGCCTGGGATGAGTGAGGCAAGGGAAATAGGATAAGAGAAGAAAGAGATTGCAAGGCAGTGACGAGACAGAAGAGTTAACTTTGGAGGCAGGTCCAGCAGCAGCCCAGAGATCTGGGGAGATGGTGGCAAGAGGTGGTTTTTGAGGAGAAGGGTGACCCAGATGTGTTCCATTTCCTTTAGCACCAGCAGTCACCAAGTGAATTGCCCATACCAAGCTCCTCCTGCCAAGCACGGGGAGAAATGGGCAACTCAGGGGCCTGGGCATCCTTCCAGTCCTAGACAACTATCCGTTAATTTTCAGGAAAATTTTGAGCTAAGACTTGAACCTTCTTAGATGACAGAATTATTTAGGTGAGATATATTCTGTAAAAAATCCCATAGCACAGGAGGGAGCCAGCCGCTGGCACTGAGATCTGAATTGAGCTGCTGGAGCTCCAGAGGTCCCTTGAACCAAAGGTGATTGGGACTGGCACCCAGAAGTGAAGAGGGAAGGAAAAACGCAGGGATGAACAGGGAGGCAGATATGTGTCTCTGGGGAGGCGGAATTCCACCTCAGGGATCAGCAGTGGGGACGAGGAGCCACCAGCCACAGAGGGGAATGGGACACCTGAGTGAGAGGGAGGATGGAACAAGGTCCCAGGTGTGTGCAGGGGTGAGAGGAGATGCTGAGCTGGAGGGGGAATGCTGGGCAGGGCTTTTTCCTTCCCCAGGCAGGACAAGGCTGTCTACAGGTGCCCCGTGATCAAGGTTCTCTTCAGGAGCTCTGGCAGCTCACACTCACAAACTGCATCCCAAAACCCACCTGGTTCCTGAGCTTGCACGAGGAGAATCCACTGAGAGGATTCAAACAGATTTCCAAGAGGTTCAAAATGTATCAGGAATAATAGATAAAAATATAATATGTAAAGGAATATAAAGGAAGGCCCCAGACCACTCTCCCCACCATGGGAAAACAGGTATTTTTAAAAATACGTCTCCAGTTTCATTAAGTTTGTGTGGGGATGGGATACCTCTGGCCAGAGAGGAGTTTAGCAGTTGTGAGGACACTGGGAGAAATATGTAAAAGCAGATGAGGATTCAGGCACAAAGCACCGCTGTTATTGCATTATAATTGTTGAATGTGTGGCAGAATTTCAGAACATAAATTACACGGGGGGGAAAAAAAGGCAAAAAAAGCGGGGATTTGTTGTATATATTGATGAATCGATGTTTTTTTAGGAATGTGTGAATAATGCCGTGGCAACCAGGGATAGGTCTGAAGCTGTGGAACCCATAACTGAACCCATGGAGATGCTACAGCTTCAGAGGATCATATTCCCAGGGCTGTCCACTCCACCTGCCGTGACAAACTGCGGCATCAAAGCTTCCATCAGCCTGGAAGGAGCGAGCTGAGGAGAGCTACATGTGCTGGTGTCTTGGTGACAGAGACTGAGAGCCACAGGCCAAGAGTGGCTGTGAGTGATCCCGGTGTAACTCCGGGATGCTCCCTTTGCCAAGATGACATCACCTGAGTGGGATGGTCTGGTGCAACTCCCACTGGTTAATTCCTCATTAGCCACCATTACACACCTGATAAAAACATCTTACACTGCCCGTAGCAGGATGTGGCCCGAAGTGTCACTGAACCAGGCAGGTTTCACGGATAACCCCTGTGGAGTGGAAGGTTTTTAGGCACGTGCTTGCTCTGGAAAAATGCTGCAACGCCTGTCCACCCTTGGCTGGTAGGCAGCACTGCCGGGATGGCAAAGGTGACGAGGCCGCTGCCTTGAGCAGGATGTTGTGATGAGCAGCACGGGCCTCGCTTTGCTCTGTGAATGGAAATGTGAGCACAGTAGTCAGGGCTGGGGAGGGGAGCAAAACCAAACCCAGCAACAAGACACCCGCCCTGGAAAATGAGGCCGGTGTGGATTTCGATCAGCTGTAGTGGTTGGGCCCTTCTTGGCAGTGTGTCATCCTCCAGGACATCACTGTGTCATCCTCCAGGACATCGCTGTGTCAGGCTCAGGACATCGCTGTGCTGGTGGCAGATTGAGCAGGGATGAGGCTGGGATAGCTGCTCTGAGTTTTCCCAGCTAAAGTGAAAGATGTTTGCACCTCGTGCCTGGCACCTGAACCCAGATAACCTGACCAGAAAGGCTTGAGGCAGCAGGATTTTTGCTAAATATTATCTACACTTTGGTGTCCGAGTTAACAAACGGGCTTTGGGCTACTTTGAAGTTAGATGAACATCCACCACTGTAACCTGTAAAACGCTCCTGTAAAATGACACCCAGAGCTCCCAGCCACTGGTTAAGTCCCTGAAGAGCAAACTGTGTCAAATGTTGTGGGCAGACTTTCCTGGCAGGTGTCAGGCTTTCAGTGGACAGCTGATGCACCCAAATAGTGTCCTGGAGGTACCAGATCAAGCCACTGCCCTTCAGTGTGGTACTTCCAGGGCTAGGCTCTACTGATGGTTGAAGCAGCAGCCCCAGGGATGTGACCATCTGAAATGACAAAGTGATTTAGTCAAACTCAGGACTGGACTTTGCACGTTCCTGCCTTCCCATGGGCTGTGGTACGTGTGTGGCAGCTCCAGTTAAAAATTGTTTCCACGGGTGCCAGCCGCTCGAGCTTTTTGCTCTGGAGGGTCTCGAGTCAGTCCTTGACATGTTGGCTGGGATGCCAGGCATAACAGGAACTCCCGAGAATTCTCTTGGATCTTGCAAAAGTGCGTTGTGGTTTTTTTTTCCCTTGTAGTGCTCAGTTCCCAGCTATAGGAAGAAATTTTGCGTGTGTTTGTGTCTGTGGGGGTGGGCTATACGTACTGTGAAGTTTCTGGTCTTGATGAGATCAGAGAAAAATGGGAACTGCACACCCAGAAGACCAGAAAAAAAAATAAAAGGAACATTATGTTAACATGAAAATCAAACGGTTCTTGAAAGTTTAAAAAATGTTTTGAGTTTGGAGCTTTCCAGATCATGCCTTTTTTCTTTTTTTTTTTGTAAGTTTGCAATCAAGCGTAGTGGTCTTGTCTACTGTAAAATTGAGTGATGGAAGCTTTTTCCAGTTGTTTTTCCTTCTGAGTGACGAGAGAAGCAGTTTCCAGTAAATGAGCAGCCATCAGCTGCTGAATCATCACCATTGAGCAGAGGTTTCAAAACCTGAGCCAGATAATTGTGTGAGTGCTGCTGGCACCGTGTTCCTGCCCTCTGACTGACAGAGCCAACCTTGAGCTCACCTTAGCCAGCCACGTGGTTTCCTTGGCTTTGGGATTGCTCTGGAGAGCGAAGCTGCCAGGGCCAGCCCCGGGAGGTGAGGAATGAGGGACCTGTAGGTATTTGTCAGCCCATTCAGGAAGGCAGCTCAGCTAATGTTGCCTTCACTTGGCAGCCTTTCCCTCCATATGCCGAAAATATTTACTCTAAAAAGAGGAGAACTTCGGGCTGGCTTTGGTGCCTGCAGTCAAAAAATAACAGACCTTGATTTCAGTCCTGTGTTCCTAAAATGAGCAAATATGTGACCAACAGGGGAAAAATAATGGCTAACACAAAAACCTGTGCATTCAAGTGTTTTCCTGTGGAACCACAGAATGGTTTGGGT
>VYZQ01053911.1:0-12757 GCA_013400655.1 Mystacornis crossleyi | reverse complement strand
TTCTTTTTTTTTTTTTTTTTTTTTTTTTTTTTTTTTTTTTCCCTCTTCTTCTTTTTCCTTTAGAATTGATTAAGGAATGGTTTACTGGCTAATGCTTTCTTATCTGAACAGGAAACTTCAGGCACTAATTTTTCCACTTGACATACGATAGATTGTAGATGGAAATAGCTCTAGTTCATGAAAAAAGAACAATTTCCCCTTCTGACTTTGTTGGTTTGTTCCTCAAAAATGAAAATATTTCACTTTTCATGTAAGTGATAAGGAGATTCAGGTATACATCCTTCCCCCTCAGTGTAAACTTACTCCAAGAGACAAAATTGTGAATATAGAAAGGGCTGACATTTTTGCTACTGTGGTCATGTTTCCTGTGGCACCCCTCAGCTTTTTTTTTGCATATTGAGGTGGTGTGTCAGAGCTTTGCACACGTTCTGTGTCTAAAGGAGCCTCATTACTGGTCTGTGCAGACACAAGTGAGGTGGAGAAGGATGACAAGGTTTGCATTAATTGCACAGCTATCTGTTGTTCCAGGGACCACTCAAGCATATAATAACTTAAGCAGAGTTTCAGTGAGTTGGAAGTTCTTGCTTTTTTGGAATATTTTGGCAAGCTGATCTCTTATTATAGCACAGTTGGTATTTCTTTTTAAAGTCTTGACAGAAAGCTGTAAGTGGCCACATAGCTTTTGTCCTGATAGTAATACATTTATAAGACTTCATTAGTCAGGCAAAAAGTTGACTGGAAAACTGAATTTTATTATATTGAAGTTCTTGACAGAGGTAATCTCAGACAGCATGGTTCAGATGTGAATTTACCTGCAAATGCTCATGAAGCGTGGGCATAGCTAGTGCTTGCTTTGGGCTATTAATAAGGGATGCTGGTAACTGGAAAGTTGCTAATCATATTCAGATTCGTCTAAGTCTGTAGTATCTCATGATCTTGATCAATAACATTTACAATGACCTCAAGCTAATTTGCAGTAAATTTGGCGGCATTAGGCTGAGATCTGCACCATCTTTATTCTTTCCGATTGTCTGTACAAGAAACTTTTCCCAAATTACCCAAAGGTTAGAATTTGTGTTTGTCTATGATTCTATTTTAAAAATATTCTTGATTTTAAATCAAGTTTCTTACTCCTGCAGATTTAGAAGTCAAATGAATTGATGGAATAAACCAGAGAAATTTAGCAAGGAAATTCAATGCATTTGAATGATTGAAGGTTATGTTAAATTTAGATTAAATTAAGTTGGAAGAACACATGGGAAGTTAATGTTTCCTAAAAATTTTGGAATGGTGGAGACTAGATTCTTACACAACGTAACTAGAAGGTACTTCTCATTGCTTTGGCATTTGTCAGACCTAGTCACAAGACTAAACAGCTCTTCTGTCTACTCCAATCTTCAAATGTATCTCTCTTTGATCTTTAATTGAATTTATGTTCAGTAAGAATTTTAGCAACTGTGTTTTGTCAGTAGGACTACCCAGAGAAAGCAAAATATACAAAAATACCAACATGGAAAAATAAGGAAGGGGAAGATGTTTGGCTTTAAATACTTTTAAAGAATCAGTCCATTTCAAAATCTGTGTTAAAACCCGCGTTTTTTTTAGATTTTGAGCCCAAAATGTAAACTAGAGTTTGGCCACGTTACCTCAGTCTCTTTTAGTACCAAGTTGGTAAAGGTAGCACCCTTTTTTGGGTGTGCTGAAGTTTCCTTATACCAGTCATTCTCCTCTTCTAGAGGACCATACCACAATGCCTCAGGTCAGAGCAACCTTAAGGTCACTCTGATTTTTGTAGGTGACATATTCACCAGTCCATACAGAGCTATAATACAAACGCTATTACCCTATGTGAAAACCTAAAATTAGAGCTTAAGGCACATCCTTTTTAAACTATATTTTCAGGTTTTAGTCTGGCTTAGTCTTTGTCATCTGCCATAAACAATCAAACATATGAACGAAAACATCACTGCCATGTTTCAATCACTCTGTATGAGATATATCTCCCATCACATGGTTTCCCATGTCAGTTAAAATGCACAAAATTATACTTTTAAGATTTAAAACCAGTTGATTATAATTTGCATCTTGTTAGTATAACCAAAAAAGGTATCTACTACCAAATGTAAAGTTAAATGATCATTAAGATAATTAGCGCGTTTGTTGTTCTTATTGAGTTTATTGTTTCAATTGTGTCTGTGCAAATTAACAAAGACCTTAATTTTTACAGAAATCAGTGAATTCTTTTGTTGTTGTTTTCGTTGATGTTGTGATAATATATTCACAAATTTAAATTTCTTCACTATAAAATTCTGTAGTGAGAGTTTACTTCAGGAATTGCCAGAAAAACATAGTACCTGATCTCAGATGGATCAAAGATCCAAATGATTGGTTAAAAAAATATTCGTGGCCAAAATTTGCTTGGTAGTTTCATGTTCTTGGGGCCTGGTTGCTCTTATCCTGAGTTTTTTTTCAAAAGTGGAATATATATATCTCATGTTTGAATCATGAGAGTACTGACAAAGTGAATTTTTTGATATAAGTCTAAATGCTATATCATCTTATGTACAGTTAGTCTGGTACATACGGATCCTTCCTGTGTTCCTTCAAGAATATGATAAATGTCTTAGTTCAATAAAACCAACTGTCTTGTCAAGGCAGTCACCTAAAATACAAAAAAGAGGCTTTTATTTTGCAGTGGTGAGTCACAGTGTGTAACTTTTAGGTTGTCTTGATGGTATAACTCATAATTGTGTGAGTAGATTGATCAGGTTGAGATTTATCTAACCTGTGGTTAGCTAAATATTCCATACATTTATATCTGAAGTTTCCTTATCATTAAAAAAAAAAAAAAAAAAAAAAAAAAAAAAAAAAAGGACAAAAAGAAGTGAAAGGACCAAGTATATGAATTCTCATATATTTTTAGTGACTGCATTATGGTGAGAGGAATAACCCTTAAAATGGACTATTTTCCTCCAAAGATTACAGAGGATTATTAGAATGATGAGTGTTGATGAAGACATCAGCATCGTAGACATCGCCATCCGAGCAAAGTACATCCTCAGAGTCTATACACAATGCATAGAAATACTCACATCAGTTCCTGTGCTTCTCCCCTGGCAGGATAAAGACTATGGAGAAAAGCAGTGAAAAAGCCAGAGGACCTTCAGTTTGCTTTTAGAAAAGGAGGTAAATTAAGTTTACTTATCTGATTACTAGAGAAGAAGATAACTTTACTAATTGCTCAGACGTGGTAGTTAAGGACTCTTTCCCTCTTCCTTATCTATGATTATCTATTAATAATCATTAATAATTACTTGAATTTTGTCCTGTGTTCTGGCAAATTCCTATTTTTTACAAAGTGGCTTCTTCCTCTCCCTGAATAAATACTCTGTAAAAAATATCTAAGAACTATATCCTAATGATTTCATTAAATCCCTCAACCCTCTCTGGGGTACCCCAGGGTTATTTTCTTTTTACACAATGGTTGCCATTACACCTTCTCCTCATTCTAAAAGGCTGAATAAGGTAAAGAAGAGAAGCCAAACAAGCAAACAAATAAATAAATGATACCATGACACACACATCCCAAAGCTGGATCATACAAGCTACAATAATTCATAAACAGGGGAGGAAAGGGATAAAAAACAACAGCAACAAAACACAATTCCCCAAACAGCTGGCACATAAAACAGCCCAGAGGCAATCTCTCTTGTAGCACACCAGACAAACACAGAGGTTGTTATGTGCAAAACAATTCAGTTTAATTTCCCTAATCCTCCTGACTCCTCCCTCCCCTGACACAAAAACCTGTGGTGCTTATCACGGGAAAGCTGGTACTGTGCCTTGTCACTCATATAGCCCTTGGGTATGTAGAGCCTTAAAAGAAGCCCAGGTATGCTTCCCTTTGATGTTTGTTGGGATAGGGCAATAAGGAAGCTAAGGAGACAAGCAATGACAAAACAACCTGTCAGAACAAAGTGAGAGCTCGGTTCACTTGACTAGACGTAGTTCAATTGTCTCATTAATATAAATCAAATAAGCTTAAGGGACACATGCAAAAATAATTACTTATCTCCACATATTATAAAGAAACCCTAACTTAGCTAGATTATTTTGCTAGAGTGATTAGGTAAGGTATATACAACTCGTGGTGCTATATGTGAAACTGATAAATACCACCCAGCTGTTTTTGGTTATGTATCAGAGGTTTTCTTATAGTTCTTCAGTACACCCTGAAAAGTCCAAAACCAGTGTACTGAGTTTGCATAGCCAGGTTTTGGTAGCAGGGGATTCCAGGGCTGGCTTCTCTGAGACGCTTCCAGAAGTTTCTGAATGTCTGATCAAGCCAGTGCCACCTGGATTCAAGGTGGACCCACCACTGGCCAAGCCAATCCCATCAGTGACAGTAGCAGCATCTCTGGAATAACAGGTATAAGGATAGGAGAGAACAATATCTGGAGAGAAGAGAGAGACTAAACGAGTGCCCTGCAGACACCCAGGTCAGTGCACGGGGAAGGGCAGGAGCTGCCCCAGGCTCTGGAGCTCAGATTCCCCTGCAGCCTCTGGAGCAGCCCATGGTGAGGCAGCTGTGCCCCTGCAGCCCAGGGAGGGCAGGGGGAGCAGAGATCCACCTGCAGCCCCTGGAGGAGCCCGGGCTGGAGCAGGGGGATGCCCAAAGGAGGCTGTGACTCCAGTGAAAACCCGTGCTGGAGCAGAATCCTGCCAGGACCTGTGGCCCCATGAGAAGGGCCCGCATCAGAGTGGGGAAGAGTGGGAGTAGTCCTCCTACTTCAGAGGAAGGAGTGGCAGAGACAACGTGTGATGAACTGACCAAAATCCATATTTCCTTTCTTTTTCCACTGCTGTGGGAAAGGTGGTAGAGGAAACTGGAAGTGAAACATGGAACTGGGAAGGTCAGAACGGAATTCAAAATGTTTATTCTGGCCATACTATGCTGCAACAGTGCCTAGGAAGTATTTTCAAAAGGAAGAAGAAAAACTAGTCCGAATATTAGTCCTGGAAAGGTTACACAGCCCTCAAGGATATTGCAGCTTACAAAAGACTGAATCTTACATACTTACTGACTGAAACAGACTTCATCTGAAGGCTAGTGCTATAGGAAATGATGAAGTCAAGGAAAATTTGCCCAGCTATCATGTTTTGAAAACAGGGGAATATCCCATATTATTATTTATCAGGTGTTAATAAATATATATATAGAAAACCTCAGGATATAAATCACAGGATCACTGATGTTGGAAGGGATCTCTTGAGATCATACAGTCCAGCTTACCTACTCAGATAGGATCATCTAGAGCAGGTGGCTTTAGAGGACATGACTGTTACTGTGTAGGTAAATCTTGGAATCAGAAAACTTTTCCTGAGAACTCCTAACATCTCCCTCCCTCTGACCTCAGGCTTACAGAGTATTCCTCAGGAAATTATTGCTTAAATTCATAAGGAATGATACTTCCTGGAAGAGCTGACAGTGATCATTACAAAAAAACAAAAACAAAAAACAGTGTCAAAGGACAGCACAGAATTATCCCAGCCCTAGATGTGAAACTTGGAGAGGAAGAAGTAAGCATTTAAACAAGCATTGAAATTAAAAACTTTGAAACTGGCATTTCAACTCCATTTTTCTACGATGAATTTCCATCAGCTACTAATTTTCCCTGTGGCAATTGTGGTACAGGAAATAGTAATTATTGGGACACTGTTGTAAAATTACTGAGACTGTGTTCTTCATTATATAATTAGAATTATTCGTCCAGCTTCAAAATTAATTACTCCACATGCTTAGATGAAATTATTTAATATTACTGTAGTGCATCAAGGAGTAACAGGGTTTTAGTTGTGCTAGACACCATACACCAATCTGCAAGATGAAAATACATCAGAGAGTTAATATCCTAAATAGTGGGAAAAGGTAAAGGACTGAAGGGTAGCTAAGGGCATGGGAAGATGAAATGACGTGCCCAAGGCCATATAGCAGTTCAGAAGTACAATTGACAGTAGAAACCACAATGCCATCAACAAGACCATCTTTATGGTAAACAGGCTTTTGTATGGAAATCTCTTTAGGCTCATATTCTCATTAACTATTGCAAGTCTATATGATGCACACTTTTCTACTTAAAAGTAAAAATTACTCTGTTGAACAAGAAGACAAGGCATTTCCAGATTATTGTAGAAAGTAACATTGGCATCAAAACTTTGAAATTAATTAAAGGCAAAAATGAACAAACCATTAGGAGAGAAACATTACTTGATGATATGTGTCTGCATTAACATGACAGATATGACAGAGCTCAGAACATTTTTCCTGTACAGGAAATTAGAAATTAACCTTTTTAATTTTTTTTTTTTAAGAATTTTTCTTATGATGCATGTTGCCTATTGGGCTCTTTCAGAATCACCTTGTTTTGTGATATATAAGTTAATTACAAAGGTAATTGATCTTTGACCTAAATCTCAACAAAATAAGTAGCTAGGTGAGTCCTGAGGTTGCAGTGAAGATATTAAAGAACCTTTCCAACCAGCCAATACATGTCTCACAATTTTACTCAACTCTGTATTTTTACTGGTTCTGCCTTGAATACTCTAATGCTGTGCAGATAAAACAAAGATATGCTGGGGAAAAAAAAAATAAAAGCTAGGACTTGTGATAGCTGTGAAATACCTAGTAATATTTAAGGTGCACAGAACTGAAAAGAGTATATGCTATGCTCCTACACGTAATTAACATACTAGTTTCCACAAATCTGTGAGATTTCTTGGCAAAGAAATGCAAAAGCGAAATATTAGAAGTTACCTTTGCTTGGGGTTGTAGTTCCATTGGAATATGCTTTACCCAAGGCCACTGAAGATTATGTCTTTCTGTAATTGATGGCTGAATTTCTTGGTCTGTTATAAAAGATGATTCTCCCTTCTTTTAAGACTGATGAGTTAATCAATAGATGGCTTTTTATTTTGTACTCATGCCTATGAGGAAGAACTGGAAAAGGAATAGCAGAGGATATTTGTTGAACCAACTATTCTTGAATAATCCAATTTCTTGTTTACTGTTAAGCACTCTAATTTTAAAAAGTATTTCAAAAAATGTGGTAATTTTAATATCTCTTCTAAATATGTAGTCTGATAGTGATGGCCCATTTTTGCGAAGTGCTTTGTTTTACATAATATAGTGGGTAATGTGTACTGAAACATAATTATGAGACTATAATACTGCAAAATAAAATCTCTATTAAAAACGTCAGTGGAGGAAATACAATCTGGAGATTAAAATTAAGTTGATGAAGAGGTAAATTCAGTAGAATTGTAGCAAATAGGATTCGTGAGACTGTAAGCAAGTTACCAAATATTTTAGTGCCTGAGTTCACAATCTGAGAGAAACCAGTTAATACTTCATTGTTTCATTCTACCTATCTTTTCTTCTCACCTGGACAGGAAAGGAAATTCATACAGCAGCCTGTACACATACTTCCAGAAAAAACAAAACATATAAAGGAAATATTCCTGAAGTTCAGTAGATACACAGATATCTGGATAGGAAACACGCCTCCTTGAGACAGCTAAATTTCCAGCCACAGTGTCTCTGTGAGAAATTTAATTATCTCTCATTGACTGGAAATAATAGAAACTTACAGTGTAAATCCTACTTTTAAATGTTAAACCTAATCAATTTCTGGGAAAAAATGTTATGGATATCCAGCATGAGAACTATAGTACCTGCTTGTCAATAACCATACCATGAATTTTTATGCCTAAAATAGTTTTCTTTTCTCTTTTATAGCATGAGAGAACTGTTAACCCCAGAGAAAGATTTCCTGAGTATCATTGTTTGACAGATGCACAAATTCATTAAATGAATCATTATCTGGTGATATCATACTGTTGACTAAAGAGAAATCTATATGAGATATTTTAAATAGCTAGAATAGAAACAGAGGAAGCACACTCTCAAAGTGCTTGCTCTTTCACCCTAAGTGAAAAGGGAAATTTGATGTCTTCACTGTAGAAGTGTTGCGCACAATTTACATCCACCCAGGACACCCTAGTCCTTCCCCTGGTTTTCAGTACTGTCTCTCTTGAAGGCATGAATCTCTTGGTGCCAGGAAAGGAAGAGTCTGCACTTTAGACCCCAAGATGATGGATGTTGGTGTTCTGCAGTCCAGAATGTGGCAAGGAAGTGTCAAACTTTCACACCTGTCAGTGTTTCTAAATTATGTTCTGCCTTTGCTCCAAAGGATTATCATCATGCAGACCTACTGTTAGTCCTTTTTGTGAGGTTTAATTTTTTCTGTTTATTGTATATGAAAGGGATAGCAGTGTGTGAGAGCATCTGGTTCATTAAGTCCCTTTGTTCAGGACCATTCAGTATAAAAGAAATGACATTTAACAAGGAAAGAGATACACATGCAGACACACAGAGTTAACAAAAACATAATAATGTTGACAACAATGAAGACCTGAGCTCTTCAGCCACTGGCTGATGGACCACTAATGAAACTCAGGCATAGCTTTGAGAGGGTCAGCCTGAAAAGGGAGACTCTTGACATGAGTGTTATGAGATATCATGAGGGAATTATGGAACTGTGGAAAACTTGTAATGCAATCATTTGTGGAAGTGCCAAATGTGGGGGAAGGGAGAGCTGAGGAGGGATGGGAGGAGAGGCAGCAAAATAGAAAGAGGCAGTTATGTTCCAGAAAGCTGCCAGACCACGTGTTTGCCTGATGGAGTCCTGTGCCTGATCACAGCAGTTTGCCTTACCTTCTTATTAAATACTTGTCATGACTTTTTACTCCTATGCAGTTTTGGGTTTTTTCCTTCTGTCATACATATGAATGCTGCAAGACCTAAGTGCCAGAGTCTGACAAGGAGTCTGAGGGTCTCAGGGTCCATGGATCTAAGAGTCACTATCCAGAGAGACCACTGTGTAAGAGAGGTTTTGTTAACTGGGAAACGAACCAGTGGCCACAGGGCTTACAGGTCTATGTGTCAATATCTGTGCATGTGTACTCTGTTTGGCTACGTCAGAGTTTGTGCCAGAAAGCACGCTGGTATTCTAGGAACCATGAATATGAATATTTGTGAAACTAAAGATTGAGGGGGGTGTGTGAACTTCAATCCTGTGCCTGTGGGATGCTCCCTCAGCCTTGCTGATGATCAAATCCACAAAGGGAAATATCAGTAACCGCATCTGTTGGGTGGGGAGTGAGAGACTTACAGGTTATGAATGTGCACTGGATAAGGATGCAACATCCAAGAGTTGCTTGGTGCATTGGCTTCCTCACATCCTTAAGCTTGGAGGCAATGCAAGCTCTTCCCTTAAACTTCATTAAATTTTAGAGGCCAAAAATCTGAGGCGACTATTTTTTTTTCCCAAGTGTTTCATTTTCTATCATTTATTTCTATATTAATCTGCATGTCTTCATGTATTCCATAAATCACAGCTCCTCCCCTCCTTCTGAATTCACTGGCAAAAGCAGAAAGACTCCTAGAAATATATCTGTATATATAAAAATGATATTCCTTCTCTCTTAGTAGCCTAAGAATCAGAAATTTATAGCAAAATAATAGAACATCAAGAGGAAGACAAAAGTATACCCATCTCTTCAGCACTTCCCTTTCCTGTTTTTTTTTTACCCCCATTTTGGGGTAGCTACCAGTTTTAGGCTTGAAAATTAATCTGGATGCCCACAGTTTCAGACATCTGCATTTTAAATAAAGTAGAAAAAAATTCTGTTTTGGGAGGAAAATAATGATAATTTTGTCAGATTTCCAGGCATGCTCTCTTATCTGATAGCAATTTCGACAAAGCAACTGGTTGTGAGCTGAGTGCTAAAACGTCTCTATCAAGACACAGTTATATCTAAATAGTCTCAAAAGCTTCTCAGAGGCAATCAGGAGGGCTTTGATACAAAATGAGAAACTAAAGGCTGAATGAACATGGACTAGAGGCTTTCCAGTCCTCTGGTTTGGCCTTGTGGTGTCTAAATCCTGTCTAGGTGTCAATTTAGGAGGCTAAGTCACCCTGAGACAAACCTTTGAGTCCAAGGCTTCATCTAATTCTTGCTTATATCCCTGATCCAGGTTTTTCAGTGCTAGTTATCAGCCTTGATAGAAGGCTCAGGAAAGAGAGTTAGCGCTGACTTGTGGGATTTATGCAATCCTTTTGGTTTGTGTGAAATAGCATTGGCTAGATGCTGCTGCTTCAGTACCTAAGCCTGAAAAGCATAAACAGTATGGAAAATACCACAGAATTATTTACTATATCTGCCTATCAGGGTTTAACCCCAGCCAGCAGCTCAGTCCCACATAGCCAGTTGCTCACTTTCCCCTGCTTTGGGGATGGGGGAGACAACCAGAAGAGCATAAGTGAGAAAACTTGGGATGAAGACTGTTGAACAGGTAAACAAAAAGGTAAACAAAAATACCCATAACATGTAAAGCCAGGCACAGAACAAAGGAAAACAAGGAATTCCTTCACCGCTTCCAGTGGGCAGAGAGGGGCTCAGGGCCATTCCTGGGAGAGCAAGACTCCATCACAGGTAAGGGTGACTTGGGAATACAAACACCATCCTTCCTAATGTCCCCATTGTTCTTCCTTCTTCCCCCAGCTTCGTATGCTGAGCGTGGTGCTGCGTGCTATGCAATACCCCTGCGATCACTTGTGGTAAGCTGTCCCAGCTGGGCCCTCTCTCAGCTTCTTGTGCATCCCCTGACTGGTGTTGGGGGGTGAAAGGCAGAAAAGGCCGTGGCTCTGCAAGCCCTGCTCACCATAACCACAACGTCTCTGTATTATCATCCCCATTTCCAGCACAAATCCAGAACACAGACCCATACCAGATATTATGAAAAAAAGTTTACTCTGCCCCAAACAATACCAGCACATTGACACACATTTGGAAAGTAAAATGGCCCAAAGAGCAGACATTTCCCAAGAAAGTTTTCTGTCTTTTTTTTATACCAACTGGTTGATGAATACAAAGCAAAATATAATTCCTCATGTCTGTGAGAGCAGTATTTTCACAAAGCACTGACTTCTGTCCATGCAGCCCTTTCACTTTAATGGTAAAATCAGTGGTTTTGTTCGAGATTTTATAACAGATCTATTTTAGCTCATGTTTGCGACCAAGTCTTGTCACTTCCTTTGCAACATATCTCTGGTTTCCACCTTTTTATCCTGTACTGAATAGTAGCTTAAGGAGAAGCAGGGGTCAGTTCAGATTTCATAAATCAATATTTCACTTAGCAATACAGTCATGGATCAGAAATGTAGTTGTATCCTAGCAAAGGATATCAGGGCTTTATCCTTCCCCCACTGGAATTATATTTAGCGAAAAAACCATGAGTCAAACTTCTGAGCCAGGATTTGGGGATACAAGCTACCTTGCATCAGGTAAGCCAGTTCCCTTTGATTATACAGCGAACTTGTGCTTAAAGCATCTTCTGACACGAGATTGTCCAACCTAGTTGCCAGCTAGTTCACCTGCCTTTGGCAATGCTCCTGAGCAGAAGGTTTAATTGGGTCTTTACAAGTCTGAAAAAGAAGGGAGCACTAAGGAAATTATTGGAATTATGTGCATTGGCTAAAAGTGTTCATTTTCAGTTTATTTCCCTCCAATTTTACCTATTCATAGTTCCAGAACAGTTAGAACTTCACTAACATTTCTGTAGCTAAATTTTAAATGAAACACATTAGTATTACCGGGGTTGTTTTTCCAATACAGGCAAGTCACATTCCTGTTCTCAGTACTATGAGACTTTCAAGAACTTTTTTTCTAATTTTGAAAACACTTTGTAGCTACTCCTTCTTTACTGTGGATTGTACCAATACCCTGAAACAAACTATATTTCAAATTAACTCAGAGACTAGAAAATTACATTTGTTTTTGCTGGTTTGTTGTGTGCTTGTTTTCCAAACTTGGGTTTTAGTTAAGCATTAAGCTTTGGTAACTGTTGATGAAAAAATAGACACGGACAGTCAAATGGACACATTTGGAGTTAATAGCCTTGCTTTTCTGAGTCATGCTCTATCAAAGAGCCATTCCACCTTGGCTGTAAAACCAAATAGAAACACAACATTGGCTACTTATCCCTCCTCTTTCAAAGCTACACACTGAGGTGCCATAGTGTGATCTTCATGAAAAAGGCAAAAGAAAATTCGTATTTTTCATCTGCACTGAGGTGCTCACTAACTCAGTCTAAGGAGAGGAAAAAGTAATGCTCGAGTTGAAGAAGTCATAAGCCAATTCATGCTATAAGAGTTGTTATCAAGTTTCCACCTCACAGAATTCTGGGGATATGAAAGATGATATGTGTTTGTAAGGAGCTCTGATTATTTTCAAGGCTTCTCTTCAGCTATTGAGTTACCTTTTTTCCACAATATGTCCCAGTGTATTAGGATTCTGTGCTACTATGAATTCCCAATTTGTACACCAATTGCAAATAGTGAACTACATCACAAAAAAATATTCCCAAACTCAGATACAAAAATTAAGTAATATTTCCCTGTTAAACTGGAATAAAATATAGCCAGAATTTGCATTCCCCCACCAAGGCTAATCCCTCAGAAAGTTTTAATTTTTTTTTTTGTTTCTTTCTTTCTGTAAATTCATGTCTTGATATGCCCTCTGCTTCTGTTGTATCTGGGTCTCTATGTAGAATTAGTTTTGAGTAAGGAAGAACACAACAGACATTCAAGAAATGAAATCTGCCCCATAATCAGCATATATGTGGTTCATTTTCAGG
>VYZQ01053900.1:0-10912 GCA_013400655.1 Mystacornis crossleyi | reverse complement strand
GAGGCATGTTTCCAACTGCCTTCTGCCCGCTGGTGAAGAAAAAATGAAAAAATTTGAATGCACCTTTTCATTGTTGGTCTCCTTTCAGAGCCAACTTAGTGATCTTTCTGTGGTTTTATAGGTAATAGATATGTATGTATTATATAATATTTTATTATCTTTTTAGATAGAACATTACATATCTTTTTTGTTTATTCTGTAACATAAAAATATGGGTGTTTTTTTAAATGAAGGTTGAAAAGCCAGAAGCAGAACTTTATTTAAAGATGCTTTCTGCGTGTGCTTTGGAGCACTGGCATGGCAGTAGGTGACTGTGACAGGATAGATTCCCTGGGTGTGGCACAGGTTGTGTTGCATAATGCTTTATTCCATTTCATTATGGCCTTTTTTATTTCAATTACACTATAAGGAGATAGTGCTACCTACTGTGGGCATTACGTACTGGACACTGAGTAGCTCATTCCTGAGTCACGATGGTCAGATGAGAACCTTTCCCTGCATTTGCAAGTGTTAAAAGTGCAGCTTTCCAGGTGCCTCCTCTTACATTTGTGTTGAATTTCACCTGCTGCATTGCTGCCCTCTAAACTCCTGCTGCAGTTCTTCGTGGCCAGTCTTTGCAGGCAACGCTGGTTAATTTTGCTCTGTTAGAAAACTTTGATTTTTCTCTTCACCTTTTATTCTATATCAGCAATGAATATAAGGAAGGACAAAGGCCAAGACGTAGAGCCCTGTCTGGTTTCTGGTGGTACAGCCTGACCACACGTGTTCAGTTTTAATCACTTATTCAGGAGAAGTCTTGCTTTGTTCTCCTGTACCTCAGGCCATGAGAGCTGAACCTTTGTTGTAGCAATCCAAATATTTTCAGCAGGTGGTTTTGTTCTGCACAGCACTTGTGTGATATCTGCAGCTCTACTGAGCGTTGGCCTCTCCTGTAATAGATTTGTTGCTGCTATTACAGTGTACTTTTAGAATGCTCTTATTCTTCTCTTGGTGGATTAGATACCGTGATGTATTTTACCAATGAAAGATGTTGGCAATTGAAAAATTTGGAAAAGGATTTCTTGCAGTTTTCCAGATGAGTTCGTTCTTAAAGTGCTTAGAACTTAAAACTTCTGCAAAGAGTCCCAGAAATGCATATATTATCTCTTTAAAAATGTTAACCTTTTCCAGTTGCATGCATAATAGTCCTCTTGGCAATTTGGTATGCGTGCAATGAAATACATTGTGTGCATTTTTTATCATTAGAATATGAGTTAGCATTAGAATATAAGTAAATAATACAAGTACACACCTATAAACAGAAAAAATACTAGTACTATAGCAAATGTAACCTTATTTTAACAGTGTTGGAATAATCTTCTACCTTTAAATAAAGAGCTCATATTACCAGCAGTGGGTTTTTTTACTTAATGAGATATCACTGTTTCCCTGAGGTTTTGGAGATGTTTATCAGAGTGCTGCTGCTTCAGGGTTGTTCTTGTGTTTTAGGATTGTTTAAAGGAGGTACTGGAGATTGTGGAGCTGGGCATTTCAGGGAGTAAATCCAAAAACAGTGAACAGGAGGTCAAGTACAAAGGAGACAAGGAGCCAAACCCCGCGTCCATGCGAGTGAAGGATGCTGCTGAGGCTACACTAACGTGGTACGTGATTTGTGAGCACCTTTAATGTTCAGTCTTGCCCTGTCTGAGCGTGTTCAGCAGGGAGTCCCCAGCTGGTGATCCCTGAGGTCACAGGAGCATTTAAGAAGCTGGGCAGACTCTCCCTTTCTTTGCCCTTTGGGCAGGGCTGTGCTCAGCTTTAGCTCTCCCCCTCCCCTTGCAGGTTAACAGAAAACGGATCCCTCTGGTCACCGTTGTCCCCTCCTGCCTCCTCTGTTCCTGGCACGGCGAAGCCCAGACCCTGCTCCAGCCCTGGGGTTCTGTTCTCAGCCAGGCCTCTCTGCAGGCAGCAATTCCCCCCTCCTTCACTTAACCTAGAGATCCCATCTTCCCTGTCCTCTTCTCCTCAGCCTGACAACATAATCTGTCCCCACTCTGGTTAGGAGGCCGACGGGCCCTGTGTGACAGCAGGGAATGGCACAGGCTGGAGCAGGATGGGATGGCTTCCTGCCCACAGCGTTGGGCTTGCTTAATGTGTTTGAGAGGTTCTACTGGAGATGCAGTAACAGATAATGTGTGGGTTGGGAGGGGAAGCACAGAGAGGAGATTGGGATTTGCTCCAGAGAGCTTGGAAAGCACTGTTACGGGCTGAGCAGCATGATGGCAGACAGGACAGATTGAGGATGGGGAGGATAAATATGTTTTGCAAATGGCAATAGCTGCTTTCTTTTTTGCTCTGCTTTGAAATCCAACTGTTACAAATGTTACTGTTAGTAAAAACAACTCTGTAATTTCCAAGAAAAAGCAACTACTCATTGGAACTTGTGGACAAATCCTTCTTGTTGCCTGAAAGTGTTTCTTTTCATTTAGAGAGATGAAACTGTTTTCACAGTGAAGTGGAAAAGTGTGTGGGGAGGGCAATCAGACCTAGTGTTGGTCTGGGTGCTGGTGTTAAGGGTAAAGTCCTGACTGAGACCATATGAACTTCAGTCCAGCACGGGACAGCTCTCGTTACTGGTTCCTGCCATGGACATTTTCAATTCTAGTAGTGTCAGTGAGGTTCTGTACAACTTCAGATGATTTAAAGTGATGCTTCAGGGCCTCCTGAGGCGGTGGCTCCGAGGAGGCAGGCACTGTTGGACCCTGCCTGGAGGCTTTCTTCCAGGGAAATCACCCTCTGTGGTAATGGTGATCGTGTGGGATCCTGGACCTTTTAGGGTCCCGACCTTTTGAAGGGTTTTAAGTTACTGTAATCTGTACTGGAAGAAAGGAAAGGCAATTGTAAGTGGTGCACTGCCACGTCTGTCCTGCTTGTTAATATGAGAGGGCTAAAGTATGGATGATGGGAGAAATAATCTTTTAAAAATGAACATAAAGCTATGGAAGGGTACAGATTTTCATGCTTTAAAGCGTGTCTTAATATCTTTATAAGCCAGGTTATAAAGGAGCTCATTCTATACCCTGCTTTGTAGGTTTTCATGTGTGTTTTTCTGAGGGTACTGCATATCTTAACCTGATGGGAGAGGGCAGATGTGCCCTGATAATGTAACTGCTAGGTCAAGATACAGATGAAGAATATGAGTGAAAATTTGTGCTTGGGTGGAACAGTTCACTTAATCTGTCATAATTCTCAACTTTTTTCTCACTTGCAGCATTATGCAGTTACTTGGAGCATTTCCTTCTCCCAGTGGTCCTGCTTCTCCTTGCAGCTTGGTGAATGAAACCACGTTAATTAAATATTCCCGTCTCCCTACCATAAACAAGCACAGCTTCCGTTACTTTGTTCTGGATAACAGCGTCATCCTGGCCATGCTGGAGCAGCCTCTAGGGAATGAGCAGAGTAAGTTCAGATCTCCCATTTCCTTCTTTCTCAGGTTAAAACTCCTGTCTGGAGCTGCAAAACAAAGGGACTTCATCAAGTGTCTCCCATTTCAGGGGCTTTCCTGGCTGTGGGTGGGCACATAGAGCAGAGCGTTGCCCTGGGATGAAGGGGTGGGAATAACTTGAATGCCACCAATAATCAAACATGCACCAGCCTACCCAAACCATTCATGCAGTTGTCCAAGTCTTTCAACCAGTTAGATCATATACTCACTGCTGACTGCCACTGAAGTAATGTTGCCAAACAAAAACCCAACTCTCAGTCTGGAGTTAAGAAGGAGGCTGCTGTCACCTAAGGCTGCTTCAGTCCTGCTTTCTTTCTGGGCAGTGCTGCTCTAGTCTCTCCCTCTCCTGTGCTGTTGCATCCTTTCTCAGCAGTGGTCCCCTCTCTGGAGTCCCCTCTCTGTGGTCCTCTCTCCTGTGAGAGGTGCCTGCAGAGGGTCAGCCCCTTTCTGGGTGTTCCCTTCTCCCTTTCCAGTTACCTCCCCAGGCTCAGCTGGGCCCTGGTCCTTGGTAAAACACCTGGTTTGACAGAGCTGTGACTCATTAAGGTCAGGACTGCCCACAGCCCGTTCCTGTGCTGTTTGCAGACAAGACAGGAAAGGTGATACCAGCGTTTTTACATCAGAATCCCAAACCCGTACAACACGTAAATCTATCCTACATCCATACAAGACAGTATTCCTTGATAAAGATGGTTTGGCTGGGGCACACTATTGCTTTTCAAATACATTGCAGTAATACATTACAGCAGTGGGTGGTGGACAAAAGCAATAGCTTTACATTTTGAAACATCCTTGTTCGTACAAGAATGAAAATGTGAAGAGTTTAGGAGACTTGATAGGGACAAGTGCTCAGCATATGGTGAGTGTACGTCCTTTGTGCTTGCACCATTGCTGCTCCTTGCTTTAGGCCTGCTGTACCTGCACGTTTCTGTGGCTGCTTTCAGCTCAGGTGGGTTTAGTTGCTTAGGAGCTGTTGTAACTTTCCCATATCTGATCCTGTTCCATCAGTGACACCTCCTGTAAAGGAGATTTGTCACAGGGTGTTGGCTTTCACAGCTGAGTCTGGCTCATTTCAGCCTCATAGACTTTGACCATCAAGAGTTTGTATTACAAAAATCTGGTATTAAATGATGCTTTGAACAGAATAATTGATCCCCCTGTAAGTCCTCACGTGTCACGGCGTTACCTAATAGAACCAATGAATGTTCTCTAACGTGCTACCTCAGTTAAAGACTCACCTGTGTTAGATCTGATGTTCTGTCCCCAGTACATTTGCCCCATCTGTGGATAGGACGGAGCCTAAAAACTAGTCTTGACAGCAGAGATTGCCCAGAACTGCATGAATTGGTGCTGAGAAGTTGAGTTGTGGTCCCGAGTGTTCTGAGCATGCTGAGAATCAGAGAATAGCTCTTGCAGGAAGTGACAGTGCTGGGAGCCATTGCCACATGTGCACCCCCAGTCTGTGCTGGAGCGAGGGTGTTCCTGCCTGGAACGGATCAGAGCGTGCTGGAATGGCTAAGCAATCCTCATCCTGCTAAATGCGTGCCTGTGGAATCCTGCAAAGCTGTTGGAATCACAAATTAGATTAACTCTTCTTGCTGTTCATAACTGGCTTAAAAATCCCCTTTTAATTACAAGATGAATTGCAATGATGCCGAGTACCTCAGGCCAGCTCTGCGGCAGAAGGGAGTGACTGGGTTGGGTTCTCTGTGTGTGCTTGGGTACAGGGTGTGCCTGGGCTGTGCTGCACCCTCAACTTCCCAGGAACACTGGGGCAGGAATAGAGTTCTGCCAGTTACCTGGTGGGGCCAGTGTGGGGTTTGTGTGCACAAAAGATAAATGCAAATACCTTTAAGAAGAAAAGCTGTGGAAGTATGATGATCTCATCTGAGGTGAGTAATATCAGTGGCCTTCTAAATCTTGAAGAAAGACTGAAATCCCTACAATGTTCAGACCATGACTGTGCCAGTAGAAAGGGGCACCTCAGGACTCTGTAGTCTGACCTCCTGCTGTAGACAAGGCCAGCACTGAATTTGGACCAGGGTAACACAACCTGGTGTTGCCCAAGTGGGTCTTGCAAACCTGAGAGGACAACTTCTCTGTGTCCCTATTCCTTATGGGGAAAAATTTTCCATGATGTTGGAGTCAGAATCTTCCCGAGTCTTTGTTTGACCGTTATCTTCTGTCCTTCCACTGTCCTACTGCTGCTATTTGTGAGGAACGTTTGCAGAGGGTCATGGAAGCATCATGGAATCTCTGTCTCCATATGGTCATTGTCTCACCTGAACAGGCAGTGGCTGGACAATCTCCTTTGATTTGCTGGAGATGCTTTGGAGAGAAATGGTGATCTGCATGAATTTGGATGGAAGTTGCCTTTGATGATGAAACTGAGCTGGCAAGTGTTGAACTGACAAAGCAGACTCGCCCTTGCCTGCTGCAGAGGGGTTTGCTTGCTTCTCACCACGAGTTTGCTTCAGGGTCAGGGAAGAGTTGGCCTCGAAAGCAAAACCTCTGCCATCACACCTGCGTTTTCTTCTTGTGAAATGATTGCACGGTGAGCTGTTTGCAGTATTTGATGATGTATTGTTCTCCTAACCCCTGTGCCTTGCAGATGACTCTTTCCCCTCTGTCACGGTTTTGATCCGTGGGACATCTGGAAGATTTGCGTGGGCCCAGCAACTCTGTCTTTTACCAAGAGGAGCTAAAGCAAATCAAAAGGTCTCTATCAAAGCCCGTAAAGAAATCTTTAACTTAGAGATGTTCAGCAGAAATTCCACTAATCTGAGACAGCCCCCCAGAGCTGGTGATTATACATTAAGGCTGAGCCACGGGGCCTTTAGCTGTAGGTAATGTGCCACATCTCTGGTGACTCTTTACCACTTGTCATTAATATTAACTACAGGCTGTGAAAGTGCTGTTGCTTTCTCGATTTGCACACTTGCTTAAGGGAGGGGCATTCTCTTTTTTTTTTTTAATTTTTTTTTTTGTTTTGTTTTGTTTTTTTTTGTTTTCCTTTTTTCCTGACAACATCTTCTGAAGTACCGGGGTAAGGCACGGTGTATTTAGTGTGTAGGCAGGAGTGTTGGTGCTAGTTTTCAGGTGTCAGGCAAAGCCCTTGCAGCAGAGGGAGTGAAGTCTGGAGGTGCAGAATGTGGTGCTGCAGAGAGAACAGCTCTGCAAGCTTCAAAGCCTGATGTTGCAAACATGGCTGTAAACCTGCTGTGAAAAAAATTCTCTGGATGAACTCTGGAACAGCTCTGGAGAGGAACGGTGGAGGAAAAACACCTCAGTCTTATTTTACAGTAAAATTTCTTACTGCAGCTGTCTAGTGGAGCATGTACTCTTGTTATGAAAATTTCTGTCTGTGAACTTCTCCACATCTTTGAACTCCTCCCAAGACCCTCAGTAGAAGAAAGGCAGTAACAGAGCTGAACTGGGGGCTGTCAGCCTCAGCTGGCACGTTCACATTCAGGTGAACGTGGTCTCTGGGAAGCAGCCCTTGGGAAGCCTGTCCAGGGTGTTTGGAGTTCTGCTCTCTCTGGAGCTGAGGCCCTTGGCTGAAGAGTGTCAGTCCAGGTTTGCTTCCTCCTACCCCGAAGGACAAGCCATGATCTGGCTGCTGACCCCCTCACCAGCGTGAAGGGGACTTTTCCAGCTTGAAGGCATTCTGTAACTTCATGATTTTGCCCTTTTGAAATGTAATCAGTAGTAAATAAACATAGACAACAACACTGAAGATGCAGTGAAAGGTCTTGCATGGACCTGATCCACCTCTAAACCTGCCCCTGGATCATTTGTTGCTTTCCCTGGTACGTGGAGTTTGTAATCACATTGTGCCAGTATAGAAGGTGATGCAGGAACAAAGTCAGAATTGCACCATGATCCATGATGCAAGTCCTTGGGATATTCTGGCAGTGCAGCTCCCTCCTGACCCACGGCATTGCTGCTGTCTTTGAAGCTTTGGCTTCTTGTGATGATCACAGTCAGGAGAGTAAAAATGGAGCTTCTCAAATACTTGCCAGCTTTCTCTTAATACGGTTAGAACAGGCTGAAAATAGGATGTTTCCATGTAAGCTTGCCATTTTTATTGGGGTTTGCAGCTGTTGAGAGGCTCGATGGTGAGCAGGGTTCATAGATTCCAAAATGGACAGAGTTGTGTCTTTTTAAAATGTACAGTCACATTTTTAATACAAGTCTGTTACTTTAAAGTATTTAATGTTTTTTAATGATGCTGCTCACTTATGGATTAGTGTAGCTCTGGTGGGGAGGGGGCCAGATATGTTTTTCATCTGTTATAATATTTTCTAGTGATACAATACCTTGAATGTAAAAACAACCTTTTTTTGGCAGACATTTGTACCAGAACCTCGACCAGCTCCCAAAAATGATGTTGGATTGAAATACAGTGTGAAACACCGCCCTTTTCCTGAAGAAGTGGACAAGATTCCATTTGTGAAAGCTGACTTGAGCATTCCTGATTTACACGAAATCGTGAACGAGGAGGTGAGTAACTGTCTCTGACTTGGTTTTGTTCTTGAGGTGTTTCTGTTCGTGAGTCACGCACTGATGTCTTACTGTAAATAGTTTTACTCTTTAGCTTGTCCAGTTTCATATGGATGGAGTAATTACCTCTGCAAATTAGTTAAATCTGTGCACTTCTGCAGGAAGATGACGATGCTTTGGATGTGTTACTTGGGGGACACTGCTCAACGTGTTTAATTACTGATCCTAATATCCTGCTATTATAGGAAGCAGTGACTTGCATTTTGTTGCCTCTTCTGGGGAAATGGAAGGGTCTTTTTGAGACCTTCCTGGGGGAAGAAGAGAGTGCATGTCCCAAATATTTTAGAGTTTCACAGGATCTAATGTGTTTTAGTTTCTGTTCACTTGAATAGGAGAAGCCGTAGCTGGTACTGGATGTTCACAGAGCTCTCCTATGCCAACAGGGTTTCTGGTGCTCACTTTGCAGTGCTGCAGGGTCTTTGAAGGTCTCTTAGTGACCGTTCTGGGGGTGGGTTGCCGCTGCTGCTGTAGAGCTTTCCTTCCTGATGGAACTGTTTCCTTGGTGGATCTTCCTGACTTTGGTGACCTCAGCAGTTCCCTCAATGTCTTCCAGCTCGAAGAGCGCCATGAGAAGCTGAGGAATGGCATGGCCCAGCAGATTGTCTTTGAGACCTCTGTGGATCAGAGGAGTGAAGAGGAGTGGCGGAAGAAAAGCTTCCCCGACCCAGTCACGGAGTGCAAGCCCCCGCCAGCAGCGCAGGAGTTCCAGACAGCACGTCTGTTTCTCTCTCACTTTGGATTCCTCTCCTTAGAGGCACTGAAGGTGATCTGGTACCTCTTGCTGGTCTCCGTTTCCTCCAGCTCCCACGTGGTCTGGCTTGCCAAAAGGGGAGCATTTGTTAGTGGAACGTCAGCTACTGTTCAGCTGCAGTCTAATCAAACCACGTGAGAGAGTGCAGTGTCCCAGGATTCCGAGCAGGGCTGGGAAAGGCTGGGCCTCAAGTTGAGCGTGCTCTGAGTAGGTGGCTGTACCTTTGTTTGCAGTGGATGCACAAACCATCGCCCTCGAATGTTCACGCTTGAAATCATTCCACAACTTGAGTTAGCTTTTGGGCTGGTCCTTGAAGACTCTGAAATGTGACTGCCATAGAAGTCTTGCTTCAGGGGTGGTTGTGCTGAAGTGGTTTAATCATACATAGACACTTGGAAGTACATAATAGATGTAGAGGTTTCTTTTTGAAATTAAAATAACAATTTATAAAGGTGATCCACATTCTTAATTTGGAATTTTGCCTCTTACCTGTGGATTCTCCCTTGTATTTGTTGCTTCTTCTTCCAGAAAGCTGTCAGGAAAAGTAGACTATGGAGCATTTGCAAAAATGGTGCCTTAAAGTGCTCCATATTTTACATACTGCTGGTATTTAAGTTAATCTGAAGCTGCACGTGTGACTGTGTGCGTAGCTGTGGTATTTTGAAAGCATCTGTTGCTTTTGCTGTGTGCTCTTCTTGAGCAAAATATTATGTCTCTCACTGGCAAAGTACCACTTTTATTTAATGAGAGTAGAATGCAATGAATTGTCAACCTGTTACGCTTGCTGTTGCTCATTTACAGTAACGAGATTGTATCAGAAATCTCTGTATGATTTTGCTCTCAGAGAAGGGAAATTGTCTTTTTATATTTTAATGGCTTGCCATTGAAGCCATAAAGCCCTTTTAGTTAAAGATGGGTTTTTAAGCTGTTGAACTCTGTCTGTTGGACAGGAACCTACTAACAGTCGTCTACCTCCTCACCTGATTGCACTTGACTCTGCTCTTCCTGGGTTTTTTGATGACCTTGGCTACTTGGATTTGTTACCTTGTCGTCCTTTTGATACCGTTTTCATTTTCTACATGAAGGCAGGCCAGAAAACGAGCCAGGAGGTAAGTGAAAGTGTAAGGTCCCAGTTGGTCTGTATTGTTGTGTTTCTGGTAGTTCCCAAGTGAGTCGAGTGTCACTGCTGGTGATTAGAGTGGAGTGTCAGAACCAGTGTGAGCTACAAGTCACTGCACACTCTTCATCTGTAGATTGAAGTGCATTGCTCCTACTTAGGATTATTGTAACAAGTTTAACGTATTTTTAAATATAGATAAGATATATATTAAAATATTAATAGTATCTTTACTGTCTGTTCTGTCCTTATTGTCCTTGTTTGTAGAGTTCAGAGGTTCAGAGCAGAAAGGCATTTCAGCTTTGCTGGCTCAGCTTGCAGGGAAGGTTGCAGTTTGTTCCAGCAATGAGCAGTGTCAAGGTAGTCTGGTCTCATTCTAATGTTAAACACGGGCTAAAGGAATGAAAAACTTTCTGCGAGTAAGGAAGTATTATTACATTGTAAGTCTTTATGGTATAATATTTAGATTCAAAGGCAATTAGGTTAATCAGGTTAATTTGTGCAAATCTAAATTGTGATTCTTGGTGACCTAGGAACTCGCTAAGAGGGTTTATGGGCTCATTAGGAGAGGATGTTTCTCTAGTACCTTCTCATTCCATTCCTAACTCTCGTAGTAAAGAGGAGAAGTGTGGCTTCCATGGTAAATCCTTGTGCCCTCTCCTCGTGTCACTGACAGAACGCTGCAGCACCTTCTGCTTTGGGGTAGGACAGTCCTTGAAACCAGGGTCACCTGTCTGAGCGTGTTCAAAGTGTAGTTCAGAGTGGTCCTTGCCCTGGCTCACCACGTCCCACTGCAGGTGGCCTGTGGCAGCTGAGGGACAGAGCAGTGTCCTCACAGAGGTGGCAGAAGAGCCCCCGAGATCGATCCGCGTCTGCAGGAGTGAAGAAGGAAGGAGGGGTTGCCCGTGTGGGTTTCAGAGGTTTGAATCTCCAAAGGGGCCACACAGGAGTGAGGGGGATTTCGGGGTTACACAGATTTTATACAGGGGAGGGCTAG